>NQVE01000035.1:1107500-1311113 GCA_003260385.1 Cuscuta australis
AGTGATCAAGGCGTACCTGCTATCAAAAGTATTGGTGTCATAGCTTATGACACTTGATTTGTGTTTTACTTTAATTTTGTGTTATGAATGAATGGTAGAATATGATATTTTTATACTCCCCCGTCCCAAAAAGATTCGTACATATTGACTTTTTGGAAAATTAAGGGAGAAATATTTTGATGTTGACTTTCCAAAAATATCCTTGATGTGATGGGTAAAAGTATGATGTGATGGGTAGATTATTAGGAAAAAGGTATGATGTGATAGATAGGGTATGAAAAATAAGGGGTAAAAGTGACTTTTTAATAGAAATGTAATGGACTTTACGGGACGCAGTTTTTTCGAAACGTGTCGAACTTTATGGGATGGAGAGGGTATATGTTAGTTATTATTTATTTCCTAGTAGTAATCATTGTTGTTGATGTTGTAATCTGGATTTTATTAGGTGAGCTAACTTATAAGATCATTCAAGTTTTTCCTTATGATTCTCTCATTCGTCACTTTTATTAAACAGTGAGGTTAGCTTTTCTAGTTTGATTAGGATTGCAGTTTCTTTATCTTCTATAAATCGAGATGTAATTCCATTTAGAATAATCATTAATCAATCAATGAACAAAACTCAAACCCTAAAGTATGGACTACTTCCTGGGTTCCTCTCACGGCGTTGCCTGTGTTTCTCTTCTCCTTCTTCGTTTAGCTCCCTTCTCCTTCTCGTCTCAACTTTTCAAGAGCTCAAAAATGCTCTAAGTCTTCTTGATCCGATATGAGATTGTATCATTGGTTCTTTCATTGAATTGCACTTTAAAAAAACTTGACGCATTAGGAACACCACCCATATAATGATATGATAGAGCTTGTCATCTCTTGATTCAAATAACTTTTGACGTGATTTTTAAATATATAGATTTTATTTTTTATTTATATACTAATCTTTACATAAAATGAATTAAAAATTTCATTTGTTTTGCGAGATATTGGCAAACATTTTCTTAACGGAGGGAGCACAAAATTCATAGTCTACTCTTAATTTTTGCATTTCATATTTGAGGTTTTGTACACGTGACTTCTTAGCCAACAAGGCTTTGAGACCATATCAAAATTCCGACGTGGCGAGAACAATGGGTAGAGTGTGTGGTAAAATTAATTAAACAATTGCATATTAAGTCGAGATCCATTATTCTAATCCAAAAGCTTAAGCTGATAGGTATGGTTTCACCCTTCTATATGTGCTAGTAGTATTCATCTTTATTTTTCGGATTAGGAACTCCAACACTCTCCCTTAAGTGCTAACTAGACTGGCCTAGTTAGCAATTTAACAAACGGGTCTAGCATCTCAATCTCTTATAGCTAGCCCACACAACAGGCGGTGACATTTTAATCTCTTTTTAGCCAAGTCAACCCAAATCACGGACGGGTAGCTCATTTTTTTGCTAAACCCAAGCCGGACAACCAAAAAGAATTGAACCTGGATCTAACCTGCTTTGATAACATGTTAAAATTTTGACGGGCCGAGAACAATCGGTAGAGTACGTGTCAGGTAAAATTAATCCCTGCATATAAAATTTAGGATGAGCTAGAATTAGCTGGACTGGGCAATAAGATACTTAGGTTGAACCACATTAAAAGATTGAATCCAATCGATTTCTTAGTTCAGTTCAAGAGCTTAATTATATACCAATTTATTTTCTCTTCAAGTTCCGATATAGGATAATCTTTAAGAAGTAATAGTGATATATAGGGTCTGTTTGGGAGTAGTGTTAGAGATTAGCGTTAGCGTTTTGGGTAAAATTTTAACGGTGTAGATTACTTTGAAAACTCTAATGCTAAACAGCTTTCGTAGATAATTTTTCCAAAACGTTAGCGCTAATCGCTGAAGCTATTCTCAAACAGGTCCGTAATAGCAAGTAGGGAAGGGAAGGATGAAAAAGGGGAGGTTGTGATTGTGAAGAATTGGAAGGCTCCAAACAAATTTCACGGGGAATTTGGAGTTCATCTTTTCTCCAGCCGTCAAATTTTGTCCTCAACCCGATGATCAAATGGCTTTCTCTTTCTACACGTGCCTCCATTTCTTCGGAATTGCTATCTCCCTTCAGAACTGTCTCCGCCACTAAATCGCCTTCCTACACCACACGTGATGTCACAAATAATGCTCTTTTCTACTCCCCTTATTCCTAAATAAACTTTCGTTTTTGACTTTTTGAAGATTTAAGAAAGAGATATTTTTGTGTTAATTTTTCTAAAAATATTCTTGATGTGATGTGTAAAAGTAAGACGTGATATATAGATTATTAGTAAAAAGGTATGATGTGATGGGTAGAGTATGAAAAAGTAAGGGGTAAAAGGGGTTTTTAAGGGGAAAGAGAAGTTTATTTGGGAACAAAGAAAAAACGAAAGAGGAAGTTTATTTAGGGACGGAGGGAGTATTTAAAAAATATATTCATTCAATTTGATTTTTTGAATGTGAAAAAAATAAATTTATCTAAAAATATAAATTTAATGTTTTTATCTCTGAAAATGAATTTACATAATAATATTATGACATTGTATATTGTCAATTCACAATACTTTTTGGTATTATATATTGACATTATTAATATTGTAACTCTATTTTGAGGATGGAAATATTCAACGAATGTTAATACAATGATATATAGTTAATCCTTTTTTACTAGCATCCAACACAAGCATTTTTAACTACTGATGATCTAATTTTTTTGTTCATTTTGACTTGAAAGAAGCAAACTTGATTAATGTACTTGAACGAAAGTAGTACTATATTAGGATTATTAAATGCTTTACTCTTTGAAATTCACAAAATTTGCTAAGAAAGAAATCACCCAAAATAAGGATTATGTGTTTTTATATTCAATAATATAGCTAGGAATATTGTATTGTGACATTGTAATACTGTAAATTAACATCCTGTTAGAGTGCATCCCACATCGGAAGTCCAAGAGTAAAATAATCCGGTATATAAGCTCTTGAGTTAAACTAACTAATCGATTGGATTCAATCTTTTAATGTGGTTCAACCCAAGTGTCTTATTACCCAATCGAGTTGTCCATACCCATTCCAAATTCTATCATGGTATCGGAGCAGGTTTTGGCCCACCTCGTTTGTCAAGGTGTCCGTCTAGACGTTCATTCCTAGCGGCCCGTTAGTCTTTAGCCCAGTTGTCCGTATGGAGTATGTATCCAACGGCCTGTGGCCCGTTAACACGATTGCTCGTCTGGAAGTCCATACCCAGCGGCTCGTGGTCCTTTAGGTGTTGGCGCTCAAAAAAATATATATTAAGGGAATGGGAGTTCATTTGCAAGTGGTCAACCGGTTAGATTCAAAATGGCCCGGTTGTCTACTTGAGGGGAAGTGTTAGAGTGCATCCCACATCAGAAGTCCAAGAGTAAAATAATCCGGTATATAAGCTCTTGAGTTAAACTAACTAATCGATTGGATTCAATCTTTTAATGTGATTCAACCCAAGTGTCTTATTACCCAATCGAGTTGTCCATACCCATTCCAAATTCTATCACATCCTTAGCTTTAATACTTTTTAGTATTATATGTTGACATATTTAGGATTATAGGTCCATTAGATACATTATAAAATTTTCTTTTGATTTTTTTTCTTATTTTTTTACTCATATTTCAGTATTTCTGTCTTTAAAAAATTGACAAAAAAAATGCACAGTTATAATTTATTGAAATGATAAAAATATTATTGGGATGATTTACCACGTCTGGTCAAGGTAAAATGTTTATGTGTTTTCATTGATTATTTAACAAAATAAAATATTTTTATCACATTTTATTTTGTAGAACATTTGATATATTGTGATTAAATATGCAAGTTATATGGAGTATTATACTATTTTCATCCCAGTATATTCATCCATTCAATAAAAACTACAGAATATGATATATATATTAATGTAAAAATTATTTAATTAGATTTATCTAGTTGAGAAATTCTAAAAACTTATTTCATTTTATTAATATACAAAGTTCATAATAATTAAATTAAAGATTAAAATTTGTCTAATTTGAATAAAAAAGTCAAACTGAGTAATACATTGAAACGGAAGGAGAATATTTTTTACTAATTTTAAAATAAAAAAGAACTGAAAAACTTGAAATTTAAATTATGCTTTGTTTATAGCAAAGTGTCAATCTTTTAGAGGGGGAAAGATATATGGGATTATGGGATTATGCTAGCTATTCTAAACTGATACAATTTGATAATAACTTGTCTTATTGAATATTGAGAGATATGACCCTATATATAGGGAATACAAGAGTAATCAAAGTACAAGTAGGAAAGGAAAGAATAATCCTAGTAGAAAAGGAAAGAAGTATCCTAATTTAATTATACTTCCTAATATCCCCCCGCAAGCTGATCAACGGAGACGAGGGGCAGCTTGGAACATAAGTACTCAAAAGGAACTGGCGGAAGCGGTTTGGTAAGAATGTCTGCTAGCTGCTCTGAGGAGGAAACATGATGCGGAGTCATAGTGCCTGCCATAACCTCATCTCGTACAAAGTGACAGTCTGTGCCCACATGCTTCATGCGATCATGAAGAACCGGATTTTTGGTGACACAGATAGTCGACTCATTGTCACAGTATAACTTCGGTTTGGACGGAGGAATACCCAGTGCATCAGTGATATATTGAAGCCACATAGCTTCTGCAACCCCTGCAGCCATAGCTCGATATTCAGCTTCAGTGGATGATCTAGAAACACGAGTCTGCTTTTTCGTGCACCAAGAGATGATATTAGGACCGAGTAGGAGTATGTAGCCCGTGGTAGACTTGCGATCATCTTTATCATTGGCCTAGTCAGAGTCAGAGTAGACAGATAGGTCGAAGCCCCCCTTGCGAAAAAGAAGACCATGATTCAAAGTGCCTTTGAGATAGCGCAGAACGCGTTGCAAGGCATGATGGTCCTGCTCAGTGGGGTTGTGCATAGTCTGAGACACTCGATTAACAGCATACTGAATGTCTGGACGAGTGACAGCCAAGTAATGTAAACTGCCAACAATGCTCCGAAAATGAGAAATATCCTTGAAAGGCAACGAAGGCTTAGTGATAGGTCTCGTAGCCATAGGAGTAATAGCCGGATGACAGTCGGACATCCCAGCTCGGCGTAGAAGATCACGGGCATATTTGGATTGATGGAGAAGTATAGAATCTTGCGTGCGCTGAACCTCAATGCCAAGGAAGTAATGAAGAGGTCCAAGTTCTTTGAGCTTGAAGTCACGGTGCATGGCCTGAGTAACTTCTGAGATGAGAGTAGAAGAGCTGCCAGTGAGAACAATATCATCAACATAGACAAGGACAACAATAGTCCCACGAGAGCAGTGTCTGGTGAACAAGCTGGTATCATGAATGCATCACTTGAATCCAAGGCCCTGCAAAAAAGAAGAGAGGCGTGTGTACCATGCACGGGGTGCCTGTTTGAGACCATATAGTGATTTGCGGAGCTTGCAAACATAGTGAGGATGAGTGGGATTTATGTACCCCGGGGGCTGCTCCATATAAATTTTCTTGTCCACTGTACCGTGAAGAAAGGCATTACTAACATCTAATTGATGAAGAGGCCAATCACGGTTGAGTGCTAAAGAGAGGACCAGGCGCACTGTTTGTTGCTTGACCACAGGACTGAATGTCTCCTTGTAATCAATGTTATACTCCTGATGATAACCTTTTGCGACAAGACGAGCCTTATACCTTGAAACAGATCCATCAGCATTCCGTTTAATGCGATACACCCATTTGCAACCAATCGGAGTGTGGTTCTTGGGTGGTGGAACCAAGTCCCATGTACGTTGCTCATTCAAAGCAATAAACTCCTCATCCATAGCCTGACACCAAAAACTATTACCAGAGGCTTGGCGGTAAGTGCTAGGCTCAGTGGTAGGTGGGGTAGTAACAAGGGTGGTAATGGTATAGGCTTTAGGTTTGAAAATTCCAGATTTGGCTCGGGTTTTCATGGTGTGTGTGTTTTGGGGCGGGGGTTGGTTAACCGGTTGTGTGTTTTGGAGAGGAGTATGTGACGGTCGAGGGTGGGTTGGGGTACGGTTCTGGGGTTGGACCGTCTGTGGCGTGTCCATAGGGAGGGTGTCGGGCTATCGTCCGTGACTGGTGGGACGGGTCTGGGGTTGGACCGTCAGTGGGACAGGAGCATGTGAGCCTGGGCTTGGAGGAAAAATAGGGGTTATATGAGAGGGTGACGGGAGGGATGACAATTTGGGATATGGAAACTGATCCTCGACGAACCGAACATGATGAGAGACATAAACTTTTTGAGACATGGGTTCATAGCATTTATACCCTTTAGTGGTGGGGTGATATCCTAAGAAGACACAAGAAGTGGAGCGTGGTTGAAGTTTGTGGTGAGTGTAAGGGCGGAGCCATGGATAGACCAAGCAACCAAAGGCACGAAGGTGGGTATATGTAGGAGGACAATTATAAAGAGTTTCAAAGGGAGATTTGTTGGAGAGAGTTTTGGTGGGCATACGGTTGATAAGATAGTTTGCTGTGGCAAGAGCTTAGAGCTTCGACCCAAAAGGTAGTCGGGAGAGCAGAGTCATATAGAAGAGAAACAACCATTTCAATGAGATGACGGTGTTTCCGTTCAGCGACCCCATTTTGCTCAGGAGTGTAGGGACAAGAGGTGTGATGAAGGACTCCTAAAGTTTGAAGGAAAAGGCCAAAAGCGTTATTTACAAATTCTTTGCCATTATCACTTCGAAAAATTTTGATGTGAGAATTAAACTGAGTTTTAATCATTTTTTCAAAATTCACAAAAACAGAGTAAGCTTCAGATTTATGTTTTAGGGGATAAATCCAGGTAAATTTGCTGAAATCATCAACAAAAGAGATATAAAATCGAAAACCGCTACAGGAAGGAACAAAGGTGGGACCCCAAACATCAGAATGTATTAATTGAAAGGGCGCTGTGGCCTTATGTTCAGACAATTCAAAAGGTAAACGACAGGACTTAGAGACATAACATGATTCACAATGTAAAGGCTCTGAAAACTGAAAACCTAAGGAAGACAAAATAGATTTGGCAATCGCAGGAGCTGGATGACCGAGTCTACGATGCCAAGTGGACTCTTGGATAGCTTGATACGCAACGGTTGGGAGTTTGGAAGGAAGTGTGTATAACCCATGCTCACAGAGGCCCTTGTACCGCACCTGGTTGGTAGGATTGTCCACTATTTGGAAATCATTGGCATTGAAAACAAGAGTGCAGTTGTTATCTTTGGTAAATCGATGGACAGACAATAGATTGGAGGTAAGGGAAGGGACATAATGAAGAGTAGAAAGGTGGTATTTACCATTAGGAGTATGGACAAAACCTGAGCCAGAGTGTGTGATGGGTAGGGATTGACCATTGCCTACGGTAATAACATCAGTACCGGTGTATTGATGAGGAGATTGTAGCTGAGAATAATCAGACGTGACATGGGTGTTGGCACCAGTGTCCAGATACCAGTTTCCAGAATGATTACTCGTAGATGCATGCATTGCACGGGGAGCACTGGAGGAGGAGTTCGCAGTATAAGAATCATCAAATCGATACCAGCACGCAGACGCCGAGTGACCTTGTTTCTCGCAGATTTGGCAGATCCCGTGATGGTCGACCGTTTCCCTGGGACGGTCGACCGTTGTTCCTTTCTCCACATCCGCTGTTGTATCCACGTTCAGGTGACGGTCGACCGCGGTAGCCTCCTCTACCGCGACCTCGACCGATCGTAGCGAGAAGTGCTGTGCGAGGTTCGGTGATGGTAGACTCGGTGAGGCTGAGTTTATTCTCCATCTCCAGGTTTATTTCTTCGGAGATCAGCCATCCAGAAAGCTGATTTAACGAAATATTGGTATTGTTCATGCGAATGTTTTGCTTAAAGGATGAGTATTCGGTGGGAAGACCACGAATAACAGCATTCACCACATCACGTTCAGGGATCTCTTCTTTCAAGGCATCGAGATCCGAGAGAATAGTTACCACATCATCAAGGTATTGTGTCATAGTTTTGGTACCTTTACGAAGAGTGTGGAGTTTGTCCCGAAGCTGATAAACACGAGCGGTGGACACGGAGTTGTACCGTGCGGCCAAAGCATCCCAGAGGGCAGCAGATGTGGTGAAGCCGCGAGCATGTTTGTGAACGGAGGGGCTGATGACCGCTAGGAGGCAGGCGCGGATCTGTGTGTCAACGATGGCCCAGGAGGTATACTCTGGATTAGGGACGGTTTTATCGTTTTTGGAGATAGTTGGCGCCGGGGCTGCTTCATGACCATCAATCAATCCAAGGAGGAGATTAGCTGAAAGAGCTGTCTGGACATTGAGAGACCATGCCGGATAATTTGTTTCGGTGAGTTTTTCTGGGATTAAGTTGTGGAGACTCCGAAGCAAAAGTTTTACTCCGGAAGGTAAGGACGCCAAAGGATCCGACAGGGCTGCCATGGTGGGCAGCGGTCGGAAAAAAAGAGAGGCTAGGTTTTTGAGAGCCTTAGCTCTGATACCATGATACAATTTGATAATAACTTGTCTTATTGAATATTGAGAGATATGACCCTATATATAGGGAATACAAGAGTAATCAAAGTACAAGTAGGAAAGGAAAGAATAATCATAGTAGGAAAGGAAAGAAGTATCCTAATTTAATTATACTTCTAATATAAACTAAAATTTATGCTTTACTTTTATTGACTTACAAACAAGACAATTTTTGTGTTGACAAGTAGTTGACCTTTAATTTAAACAAGCTATAAATAATAAATAAACAAGAAGTTAATTGCCCATTTTGAATATAGTGAGAAGGGAAAATTCTTTTTTTAATGAAAACAATCCAACCGAAAAATAAAAACTGCAAAAGAATTGTTGTACAAAAAGGTAGAACACTAGTCCTTCTATATAAATAGATAAATAAAGAAAGAGAGAAATTAAAAAAACTGAATTGTAATAATAATTGTACATCGTAGTAAATAAAAAAATGCATCATTTGAGTAACTGAATACTTACTTTTCTAAATTTCAGTTATACTCTTTAATAAGTGTTCAGTTACTCGAAAATAAATATTAAAGTGAATATACTTGAAATATGGTATAGGTACTAGACGTTGCATTCTAGCTAGCTTGTTTATTCCGTATAAAGTTGGAGTCTATTTCGATGTGATCCAAAACTATAAATTGCTGTCAAGATATGATTATGATATGATACACAAATGATTGTGGCTGGAACTTCACTTCTTTTAAGTTTTAATAAAGGCATATACTCCGTATTTATCATCTTTAGTTTTTTTGTATTGTCTTCAAGAAGAATAATTAAATTTTCTGAAAATGTAAGGGACTTACATATTCATTATGATTTCAAAATTTTCAACAATTAGAACTTCTCATCTAACTTGAATAGTAGGAAACATACTCCGAGTAAGCTCACTTAAGTTTGAACTCCCGCAGAGGCGAATGTGTTGCTCCTTGTACTTCATCATGTTGAGAAAAATAGAGATATATTTTACGGAGTATATTACAACAGAGTCAATAACACTAAAAAAATTATCTAAAAAAACTATGTTGATAAAAAAATATGGACATATACTATATATATTGCAATTTAGTTAATTAATTCCTCCTTCCATGGTTATTTTCACTTTATTCAAACTGAAGTAAAAATTTGAAGTTTTTTCAATTCATTTCATTAAGAGATTAGTATATAAATTAAAAATACTCCCTCCGTCTCGAAATATCTACATTATATTTATACATGGATATATTTTATGAAACATTAATATTTAAACCATGTTTTATAAGGAAATTATATATTGATGATATTTCTATTATATACATATAGAAACACAACATACTTTTTGCATATCGAGATCAAAGTTTACAGTACAAATCTTGACCAAATAAAGTAAAATAGAATGATTATTTCAGGATGGAGAGGGTTATTAAAACATTTATACAGAGTATTTTAAAACGACGTCCATAGAGCTACACAATAAATGGTGACAAACATATTTTATTTTATCAAATAATTAATTAAAATATTCAATTAAACAGAAATTCACTTGATTCAAGAATTTAATATGAATTGATGAAAAAAGATAATCGAGAACTGATGGAGTATATCTCATTTGAACTTAATGTTATATTTTTTTGTCCCAAAAAAAGTTATGTGTTGTTATTTATGTGGTTTGATTGAAGTTATTTAAAATTTGATTTATTTAAAAACTGGTAAGAAATTAAAAAATTAATAAATCTACAAAACAAAAAGTGACAAGACAATATTTTTCTTTCAAATGGATAGCGAACATGGATAAAAACGTAATTAAAATGTAGCTATATAAATAATAACATAAACTTAAATTGGGACGAGGCGAGATTATATACGGATGGGACAAAATAGGCGAGATAATATACGTATACAGTATATCTATACGGACTATATGGTTAATAGAAACTAACGTCAATTCTAAATCTAAATGTTACGTACAAAAATCTAAAGTCGTTTCATATTAAGAAAGATGTTTGGGACTGATTTTGCTAGGGGTGGAGTAAGTACCGAACTGATGCCGAAATTTTCTGAAAAAACCGAGAATACGAAACCGAAAAATACCGAACCGAAAGAGTACCGAAATGAACCAAACCGTACCGAACCGAATGGTCGGTATGGTATTCGGGAACGGTACGAGGTGACGTCCCATACCGAAAATCCCCTACCAAACATATATACTAAAATATATAAAAAAATAATACCCCGGAGTAATATTTTTATATTCCTTCACTAAATAATACGGAGTATTTTTTTTAAAAAAATTGGTTCAAGTTATATGATGTGTAAATTATACTTTTATTTGAGTTTTAATTTTTGTGTATGAACATAAAAGTATTCACAAAGATTCGAAATACTCCTTTGTTGTCATTCATTTTTTTAGTTTGTTGCATTTAAATATTCATTCTTTTTAATTTTTTATGTTTAAATTCACTTTTAATTTTCAAAAATAAAGGGGTATTGTTAAATTTTAACGTGTAAAGTAGGTATGTATATTCATCTCGATTTGTACCGAAACCGAACCGATATTTCGGGATCGGGATCGGTACGGAGTAAAATCTCATACCGAACCGAAATATTTGGTACGATATCGGTACGAGCTAAATAGCGTACCATGCTCACCCCTAGATTTTGCCAAACTTGAACAAAAAATTATGGTGCACTTTGATTTCATATCGTTTTATAGATTTTTTGATATAATTTTTTATAAAAAAATTGATGCTTAATTAAGTAGTAAAAAATGTCTTATTTTCAGTTTTTACACATCTTTTTGAAAATCGAGCTGGGCATCGAACCTGATGTTATGTTCCAAATAAGGTTAATCATTAGGTCTAGACAAGAGAGAGAAACCAGATAGAAATTGGCTAAATAGCGCCGGTACCTCCCGTGGTTTGCAAAATAGGCTGCAATACCCTCTCTGTTTTCAAAACTTATTTCTAAAGTCCTTGTGGTTTCAAAACGCTGCACCCGTGCCCCCTTTGCTCATTTTCCGGTCATTTTTCTGGCGAAGAAGGGGGGCGTTCGTGCATATTTTTTAAACCACGGGAGGTACCAGTGCTGATTTTTTATTTCTCTCTTTTTTTCCCAATTTTTTCCTTTATTTGTTTCATTTATTAATAAAGGTTATTTTACAATTACTTTTATAATGTTCTTAAAATTTAAAGTTATTTTTGTTTGAAAAAATTAACATATAATGCATCGGCACGTCTCAAATTAATAATTTTTTTTCCCGAAAAAAGGTAATTTTTTTAGAACTTCTAAAAAATGATGAATAAAATAAGAAACAAAATAATACAAAAATAAAAATGATTATCCTTTTTCGACATCACAATTTTAAGGATATTTTTAGGCGTGTTCCAAAATTGTTTTTTGTAGAAGACTCTTTTTTCATATTTTAATTTTTTCATTTCGTTTTTCCATATTTTTATTTTGGGTTTTCTTTTTTAACTTTCCAAAAAATTATTCTATGTAAGAAAAAGTGAAAATGTTTAATTTGAGATAGATATAATGTATGTTAATTTTTTCATTAGTTCAAACACAAAGAATTTTAAAAAAAATTTAAGACATTATAAAAAATTGAAAAGAGATTTAAAAAAAATCTAGGAAAAGGAAAAAGAAGGAAAAACATAAATAATAAACGAAAAATAAAAAATGAGCACGAGTGCCCCATATGGTTTAGAAATTATTCGCCAATGCCCCCTCTTCGCCGGAAAATGGCCGGAAAATGACCAGAGGGGGTGTGGGTGCAACGTTTTGAAACCACATGAACTTTACAAATAAGTTTTGAAAACAGAGGGGGTATTGGTGCCAATTTTCCAAACCATAGGGGGCACCGGAACTATTAGGCGGATAGAAATTTAGAGAGAGATTAGAGACAAATATATTCTTCTCTATTAATTTCGGTCCGGTTCTCTTTAACTTAAGTCTTTTACTATTATTCTTATTATTAATAGTAATTATTAATAATAATAAATCATTATTATTAATATTATTTTTATTACTATTATTACTAGAATTTTTTGAATTTTAATTATGTCCATTTAGATTAGATTTATTCAAATTAGATTAGATCAAAAATCAGATATGTTTAGATGAGATCAAATCAGATCCATCTTAAAAAATTCAGTTTAGATCACCCGAAACAACACAACCTTCCTTCATACTCCATCTGTCCCTAAATAAACTTCCCCTTTCGTTTTTTCTTTGTCCCCAAATAAACTTCTGTTTTCTCTTAAAAAACTTTTTTTACTCATTACTTTTTCATACCCTACCTATCACATCATACCTTTTTACTAATAATCTACATATCACATCTTACTTTTATACATCACATCAAGGGTATTTTTGGAAAGTCAACACTAAAATATTTCTCTCTTAATTTCCCAAAAAAGTCAAAAAAGGAAGTTTATTTAGGAACGGATGAAGTATTAGACATTTATGCATAACCTCTTGGGAGTGATGTTCCCATTACATACTCAACTAACCCACTAACAAATATTTTCTCCCTCCCATTAATTAAGATGCACATATAAGTAAGAAAAATTTGTGTTAAATAGAATTAAAATATAAGTCATTTCTCTATGTATGACATAAACTTTTTTATTTTCTAAATATGATTTAATAATGTCTAGTGAGTGAAATAATGTCCAATAATAGTGAATATTTGATTGATTATTAACTAATGAACAATGACCAATGATTTTACATTAAAAAATAAAAACATATGATCATATATTAAAAAGTCATTATGTTTTACTTTATATGTACTAAAAGTTGGAAATACGTAGTGGGAGATGGTGGGTTCGAATACGCTCCCCATGCAACGTATATAGCCTGTTTTTTTTCTCTCTCTTTTCACTTTTTAAAAATAATACTCCATAACAATAATAATATACCCCGGAGTATATTTTAATATTGTTGGGGTGGGGGGGGGGGCAGGTGTATATATTCATCGGCACGAGTAGTGGGCGAAAAAGGCAACTCAAAGGGACAATTCTGAATCCTATCATACTCCCTCCGTCCGTAAATAGATTACAATTTTTTTCTTCACCTCTTGATAACTTTTGTTTGTTTACGCGATTTCATTAAGTATTTGATAAAATAAAATATTCTTGTCACCTCTTGTTTTGTAGAACTTTTGACGTAGTTTTTTAATATGTAATTTTTATATCTTATTGATATACCAATTTGTAAATAAAATGATTTCAAAAAGCAGAAAATTTTACTCCGTAACCCACAATTTGTAATCAAATTGAGGACGGAGGGAGTATATATCTAACAGTAGTCATGTGACACTGTATGTGTGTGTGTGTGTGTATATATATATATATTTATATGTATGTATGTATGTATGTATAAATGATGCCGGTTCCCATCACATTGGAAACCAATGTCATTAGATGACCAAGGGTGTTCCGGTGCTCCGTTTGAAAAAGTGATGGTTCCTATCCTCCCAGATAAATCCCCTCAGCCTGCCCCGACTCGAACCCACCTCCTTCAATTGCACACCCCAAATTAATTTTGACTTTGGAGTCAAATTTTGACTCGAAAGTCAAAATTAACTTGAGAGTGCAATTGAAGGGGTGAAGGAGTGTGTTCGGATCGTGGTGGAAGATTTACCGGGGGATTAGGTGTAGGAACCGTCAGTTTTACGAACGGGGCACCGGAGCACCCTCGGGCCATCCAATGTCATGGGAACCAAGTGAGATGACACCTTATGGTGCGATGACATGCTTCGGTCAGATGACGCAAAGCTCACCACTGACCAATGCAAAGCTCACTAAGCACAACTACAAAGCTCACCAAACTGTAAGGCAAAGCTCACCATATTTTTTTCAATACTTTGAATTTTTTTTGAAAAAATAAAATCAAAGGAAGGGGTGCTGACTAGACTTTGACCGTTGACTCCAGCATTGACCGCCGCCTGCCGCAGCCGGTCTTCGGTCACCGCCGCCGCTGGTCGCCGGTCACCGCCGCCGCCATACTCCAGCCGCCGGCCACCGCCGCCTGCGGCCGCCGTTGACCGGTGTTGCTATTTTATTTTTAATTAATTTTTTAATTTTTAGAATTAAAAAAAGGTGAGTTTTGGGGTTCAAAGTGGTGAGGTTTGCTTTATTTCCAAATGAGCTTTGCATTGTCCATTGGTGAGCTTTGTAGTGTAGTGTGGTGAGCTTTGCGTCATCTGACCGAAGCATGTCATCGCAACGTAAGGTGTCATCTCACTGGAGTCAATCCCATATATATATGTGTGTGTGTGTATGTATATATGTATATGTATATATATATATATACACATATATATATGTATATATGTATGTATGTATGGGTCATGCATGCATAGATATGTATGGTACACCCATAATCAATAAACCAACCACTTAAAGCTATAAATTATATCACGAGATGGATGCGTTATTTTATCATCATCCTATCCCTTTATATTTATTTATGTATATATATATATATTTCTCAAAGCCAATTTCCATTGTCTCCATTCCCCGATGACAAAATCACGTACCCACTTATATATATATATATATATATATATATATATATATATATATATATATATATATATATATATATATATATATATATTCACATGTGTGCCCGCTCCCGGCCCCTTAATCATTTCATGAACCATTTCTATTCCCTCACTCCCTCAATGTATATGTGAGGCTTGTTCCATTCACCTGATATGTTTTTTTATTGAATGGAGGGAGTGGATATAATTTAATGAATGTGGACATATGAGCAAAATCAGTTATGATTATCATTAACAACTTGAAGCAGCTTAAGTTAAAATGTAGTTGGTGGGTTATGAAAATAAATTGCTATATACTTAATCAAATTGAAGTTTGTTAAAGGAGAGAGGAAGTAATCTTTTTAGAAATTAAAAAACTGAAATGATATACAATTGTTGAAACCCATATTTTTTATTCTCACCAAACAGGCCCTTAGTTTCTATGAATAATGTATTTCCAAAAAAAAATCTAATGAAAATTAAAAATAAATCAATTCACAAAAACATACGGAGTATAAAGGGCTGCCGATAATGGGATCCAACTCGATGAACATGCACGGGGTCACTTGCCCGTTTAGTTTTGAATGGGCTTGGAGAAAATATAAAGTCCTGGGCTTGGATAAACAATTAAAGCCCGTTTAATAAATGAATCACGCATGTCTTAAAAGCCCAGCCCGTTTCAAATTTGTGTTTAAAAAAAGAATAAACAGAATAAAATATCATACTGCCTCTATCCTATTTTTCACATTCCATAGATATCTTGAAAATTTTCTTTTTTGGAAAGACTTGAGTCCCGAGGATACGATGATTTTGAAAGAAATGAAAAATGGGTTTTCGCTCTAATAAATTAAATTATATTCCGTGTATAAACTATTTGCTTGAAAACAAGAATTAATGTTGCACTAATACACATGACAAATTTGTAGCATTATAATTAAATCACGTAACAACTACCTAAAAATTTAAGTCTTTATTAAAAATACTCCATCGGTCCTAAAAACATGGGAGTTATTGATTTTTAGGAGATGTAAGAGAAATGTATTTTGGTATTGAAATTTTAAAAAAGTTCTTTTATGAGATGGGTAAAAGTAGAATTTGATGGGTAGATTATTAGAAAAAAAATATGATGTGATAGGTAGGTTATAAAAAAGTAAAGAGTAAAAATAACTTTTAAATAGAAATAATAAGTATTTCTCGGAAAGGATAAAAAAAAAAGGAAAAAAAGTTTTCAGCAACGGAGGGAGTATATAGTATATATTTAAAATTGAAAATGGTAGGGTCCCGGAAAAGAATGGGCCTGAGTGAGTAGAGCACATTGGCACACACATGGGCCGGCCCTTTTGAGTAGCTTATATCTTTCACATTATTTCTACATAAATGACAATTGTGTGATTTCATTTCTTGTAATATAAGTGTGTCAAGTTAAATTGAGAAAAAATTAATATAGAGAACATATATGTGTGAGTTTGTATGTAATCAATAAATTATGGGGTTTAATCAACTATTCCAGCACACTTCCACCCTATGCTTACTTTTTATATCGCATTTTCTTTACATGACATTGTGATTTATTATTTATTTATTTATTTATTTAAGTTTAATTAAATTTGTCTGGTTTAAATATCACTTCTTTCAAGAAATTATAAGATGGTGATAAAATTTTGGATGAGGTAGTGATAACTGGATTGGGCAATAAGACACTTGAGTTGAACCACATTAAAAGATTGATTCTAATTGATTAGTTAGTTCAATTCAAGAGCTTATATACCGATTATTGTTGGGTTTTAGGCTCACTACTTATGTGGAGGCCCAAGTAAAGCCCAATTCTTCACAAGTCTATTCTTTGATGAAATAAGAGGTTAACAAGAGGTTGAGTTAGGGTGGCGAGTAGAAAACGAGAGGGAGAGAGAGAGAGAGAGAGAGAGAAAGAGAGAGAAGAAAAATCCAGAGAGAGAAGGAAGTTGTTCATTTTTTGGATTTCTGTGCGCATCATTTTTCACACTGATGTATGGAGGGTCAAACAGTGTCCGATTGTTCTGAAATTTTAGGGGAAGGTTCGGGACACATTGAACTTGATTTCCACCAGTCAGTTTTGGATTTGAAGGTCTGCAGACAGAGATATTTGCATCTGAACAGAGGCAGTATTTTTTGGTTTTTCTGCGTATTCTCTAGTTGTTTGCTCCTTGTTGTGGCAGAATATTTGCAGTATGTTTATACTTATTTCAGCCCTTGTTTGAGACACTCTTGTACCCTACTTCTGCTCATAGTGGAGCTTGCTTGGTGGTCTTTGTGACCCGTGGTTTTTACTCTCGATTTGAGGGGTTTTCCACATAAAAATTCTGGTGCATCGTGTCTTTACCGTTTGTGCTTATTTGCTATTATCTTGTTGCTGTTTTTAATCCTCTTACTCTTGCAAGTGGGGAATTAGTATTTGGTGTGGTTGTATTCTAACGTCTAGACGGACACCTTGACAAACGAGATGAGCAAAAACCTGTTCTGTGATACCATGATAAATTTTTTGATGGGGTAGTATTAACTAGATTAGGCAATAAGACACTTCGGTTGAATCACGTTAAAAGATTGAATCCAATCGATTAGTTAGTTCAACTCAAGAACTTATATACCGATTATTTTATTCATGAACTTCCGATATGGGATACACTTTAACAATGGGTATTGGGAAAGACTTATTTTGTATGCAAATCTAACCAGATTGCACATCAAATACTTTTGGCATAATTGCTATCAATTCCATGCATGCCCATGAGAAAATGATAGTAAAGTAGAAGTTACTAAAGGAAAGGATTATTTAATGAGTCATATTACACTCACAACAAATTAAAGTTGACATGGAAACTTTTTAAAGACAGACATTGTGTGTGCATTGTCGTTACTAATCGCAACTGCGTGCTCTGATCTATCGTTATTTTTCAGGTGAATGTAGAATTTCCCTTGTTTATTTCAAATGCTTAAAAACAATGCAATTTGATAAATAAATCACTGACGACGATCGAGAACCCAAATGGAAGGAAGAAACACAGATCCAAACCAGAGTTTACCATCTCTCTCTTGAACCTCACTAATGAACTTCATGTTCTTCCCTTCACGGTCCTCTAGAATCTCCAAAACCTCTCCGGTCTCGCCGCAGAGTTTCACGGCAACGGCGTGAGGCTTCCCTCCTTCAAAGAGGAAAACCAACAACTCCATTTTCAAAGTCTTCATGAAGAACTTACCAATCCATGGATGCATCAACGAAAACCTCGAGAACGGAGTTTTCTTGGAGTGCAAGGCAACCCAGAAATCTCCGGTCTCAGTCCTCCTGATGTTATCAGCGTAGCCTGGGAGCTTCGCGAATATGTCGCGGGTCCCAGCCTTAGGTCCCTTGACCCAATATCGATGGACGAGCTGGGTCGGGGACTCACACGAAAGCACAAACGAACCGTCCTTGCTTAGGGCAAGACCGTTCGGGAAATGAAGACGGTCCATTACAACTTTGCTCTCTTTCGTCTTCTTGTCGTATCGGATCACTCTTCCCGTCTTCTCCCCACACAAAAACACAAAGAATACGTCCCCGAAGTGGTACGTGTCGCTGCTATCGTTGAAGTAGATGGCGTCGTCTTCTTCGTCTATGTCCATTTGGTTGGCGAACATGATTTTCTGGCCTTCCACCATGTCCACCACTTTCTCCGCCAGTCCTCCGTCGGCTCCCACCTTCATTATTCCAAGGTAACCGTCGCAGAAGTACAAATCTCCAGTTTTCTTCTCGAAGCTCAGCCCCAATGGCCTCCCGCACGCAGGTTCCACCCTAGTCCTCGAACAATTCCCTCTTCATATTTTAGAAGTTGAAAAGGTCATTTTTATTCAAAATCAGCGTTAGTGTTCTTGAAAACACTTCCTTCATAATTTTTTGTGCATTCCACAAAATATTTTATTCTACCCAAAATGTCTTCAAAACAATTTCTATCCGTAATAAACTACATAATGAAATACTCCCTTCGTTCCTTTAAACATTTCCTGTTTTGACTTTGGACAAAAATAAGAAAAGTGTAATTTTGGTTGACTTTCCAATTTTGCCCCTGATGTGATAGTTTGATTATTATTGAAAAAAAAAGGAGAAGGAGAAGGGTTTAGGGAATTGGAAAAAAACGAAAGGAGAAGGGTTTTATGAAACGGAGGGAGTATATTTTAGACATTTTAGATGGAAATAAAAATATTTTATGAAATGCATAAAAATTAGGGCGAAAGTATTTTCAGTGTAATATTATAAATAAAATTAAAAGAGAATTTACGTAAATAGCACTAAAGCATAATGACTTTTCCTGAATAGCATCATATACATAGTATATATTTTCCCAATATAGAACTTTTAGTCATTATTTATTAGTTATTATTAAAGTAAATGTTTGCCATCATTAGATATTATTACATGCTATTTAGGATATAAAACAGTTTAAATTCACCCAACCCCATTAGTATGAGGCCTTTTGGGAGGTGCCCAAAAACAAATCCGTGAGAGCTTGGCCCAGAGCGGACAATATCATACTAATGCGGGGTTGGGGTGAGGGCACGCGCAACCCCAACATGTGGTATCAGAGCCTAGGTTCTTGCGGGCGGGAGTAGCGGACTGTGCAGTGTGGAAAAATCTCGGTGTGACAGTGTAACTAGGACCAAGACCAAGAAAGAGGATCTGCAGGTGGTGCCTTGTGTCGAAAGTCTTCCCGACAAGAGGAGGTCGGGCGGCGCGTCCCGTGAAGTTATAGCCACGGCGGTACAAGATGATTTGGCGGATCAAATGGTGTAGCCCAGCGAAGGAAAGATCTGCAGTTCGAGCCTTGCGTCGAAAGTCTTCCCGACAGGTAGGGGTGGACACGGTACCGATACGGTACCGGTACGGTACCGTCACCGGCAACGGTACCGCCGGTACCCGCCACCGTCACCAGCAAGGTAGCCGTGTCACCGGTTCCGGGAATTGGTACCGGTACCGGCGGTACCGGTCCGGTTCCGGTACCGGTTTAATTTTTTTTTTTGTTGATTTGAAAATCCTTCTGCAAAAAGTTAAAAAAAAGGTGTGGGGCACACCTCAACGGCTAAATATAGCCGTTTGAGGTGGGGAGGGGAAGAGGGGAGGGGGGGATGGGGGAGGGGGGGACCAAGTTTTTTCTATAAATTCTCTCATTTTTTCATAAAAAATCACTCAATTTCTCAATCCATCTCTCAATCCTCTCATTCTCTCATTCTCTCAATTTATCAATCTCTCAATCTTATTATCTCTATTTAATTTTTATACATTTAATATTCATATAATAATATAAAAATTTTATACATTAAAATTTTGAAATTTTCAAAATTTTAATATATAAAATTTCGAAATTTTTTCAAATTTTTCAAAATTTTAAATATTATTAATTTTTAAATATATTATTTAATCTTTAAATAATTTAAATATATTCTTTATTTTTTGAAATTTTCGAAATTTTAATATATAAAATTTCGAAATTTTTTTAATTTTTGCAAAAGTAATATAATATTTTAATATCAAAAAAATATATATTAAAATGTCGAGGGAGTCCGGTAGACGGTCCGTGGATATGGGCGACGTCAACCGAAGATTGAGTAAAGGCAAAGCTAAAGCCACCTCCGACGGTTCAACCTCACGCGGACACGGTTCTCGAGGAAGACACTCCGTCTCTTCGTTTCCTACTGTCCCAGATCATTTAATCGGGGATGCTATGACGGATGAAGAATTCAACCAGATTTATTCTGGTAGAGGAGACGCGAATCTCCCCACTCTTGATAGTGTATTCGAGAATGTTGATGAAGCAGGACTGGATAATCTTGACGGGGACGATGAGCCTATACCGCAAAGCAACGACGTCGACGTGGAGGCAGGTGAGCCCGAGACCTCTCGAGGTCTGGACAAAGGTAAGAAAAAATATAAATCAGAATTATTTGTTTATCATTTTGACAAAGACACAAAAGATGGCATAGTTTATGGAACTTGTAAACATTGCGGGACCGTCATAAAAATGGGAGTTTCCGGCGGTTATGGCGGTCCGGAAAAACACCTAAGGTCGAGGCATCCCGTGGAGTACGCCAAATACGAGGCCAAAAAAAAGGGACGACAAGAAGTGCAAACCCAAATTTCTCGGTTTGCTAACAGAAGTAAGGGCGGCCTTTTTGCTTATAGCGACGAGCAAAATAGGCAAAAAATGACCGAAATGATTTGTGAAGAAAATTTGTCATACATGTTTTCTGAAAAACTTGGTTTTATTGATTATTGTCAACAGGCATTAAACCCTCAAGCACGAGGTTTTTCAAGAAAAACAATTAAACGAGAAATTATTCGCCAGTATAAAATGGAAAATATTAATTTGGCAAATTTTTTTCTCAATTTTAATTCTCGTGTTGCTATTTGTTCTGATATTTGGGGTGAAACTTATCATAATTTGTCTTATATGGGTGTTACTTGTCATTGGATAGATAGTGATTGGATTATGCATAAACGTGTTCTTGCATTTCGTGATTTCAATGATCAGCATACTGCTGAAAATATTTTCCTATTGCTTCAGAGTATTCTGCGGGAATATAACTTATCTGAAAAAGTTTTTTCATTTGGTTTTGATAATGCTACTAATAATACTGCTGCTATTCCTATACTTAGAGAAATTTGCCCAGCGTCTACGACTATGGGTAGATTTCTGCATCAACGGTGTGCCTGTCATGTTTTAAATTTATGTGTTCAACAGGGACTACAAGCTATGGGCGGAGTTTTGACAAATATTAAAGAAGGAATTAAAACAATTTCGGGGGCTCGTCTTATTTCGAGATCCTGGAAGATGTTCTGTAAGTCTAAGGGTAAAAAAGAAATAAGTTTTGCCAGAGATATCAACATTAGATGGAATAGTACTTACAAATTGATTGCACAAATCCTAAGATATAAAGAGGAACTTGCTGAATTTTTTAGGGATGAACTTCGTATAATCATTAATCCTTTTGAATTTGTTATTGTTGAAAAATTGAATGCCGTATTAAAAGTTTTTAATAACGCAACTCTTACTTTTTCCCATGTTTACCAACCAACTACAAATACATTTTTTAAAGAGTGCATTACAATCGCAACATGTTTTCGTGAAAGTATGGCTGATCCAGATTTGTACCCTTATGTCTCTCCTATGAGAGATAAATGGTGTACTTATTATTTGTACATTCCTGATATTTATAAAATAGGTATTATTTGTGATCCACGATTTAAGATTGAAAATTTTAAAATTCTAATTGAGTATTACTACAGTTGTTTTTTAGATAAAAATAGTTATTACTATAGCTATTTAGTAGAATGGAAAAATGAAAGAGATAATGCTATAACTCTTTTTGAGGATTTGTTTAAGGAATATCAAGGGTTATACGGTACTGTAAAAGAAGAAACAGCACCACCTCCGCCCCCGAAATCAAAAAAAAGTTTTGCCGGCATAGTCGGTGGGCTTCTTGCAAAGAAAGGGAAACGTGCCCAGTCTTCGACGAGTTCAAGTGGTACAACAGTAAGCTCGCACAACGAACTTGCTATGTACCAGGGTGTGCCATGCGATTACGATGACGACGATGTCGATTTTGACGTGCTCGGATAGTGGAAGCGGAACGAAAACATGTTCCCATGTCTTGGCATGCTAGCAAGACAAGTGTTGTCCGTCCCAGTATCAACCGTAGCAGTTGAACGAGAATTCAGTGCTGGCGGCAACATTCTAACCGACTACCGAAGTTGTCTTAACGCTGAATCTCTTGAAACACTGGTTTGCAACCAAGATTGGCTCTTGGCAAGACGTCGGGCTCAAGAGTCATCGTACCAACTCGAATCGGAGCATTACATGAATGCAACCACAGATGGAAGTCCGAGTTCTGAAGAATAAGTTATAAATTTTTTTTATGTTAATGTAAATATGTAATTAATTTTTTTAGGTGAGCGATATATAAGCTCCTTCGAGGGTTTCTTTACGGTTCTTTACCTCGTCGCTTTTTTTGAACCGTCAGGATATTAAATGTGGCTGTTCTTCAGTTAGTGTATTACTCATTTTCAATATTTAAATAACAACTACATTTTTAGATTTTTTATTTCATTCTTTCCTTAAACAATTGCAAATTTACAATTTTATAATTTAAAAATTTTTAAAAAAAAATAGGGGGGGGGGGGGGGGGGGCGAAACCGGCCAGTCCGGTACCGGAACCGCCGGCCCGGGAACCGGAGCCGGTACCGGCCGGCACGGTATCATTTCCGGTTACTCGGAGTGGCGGTACCGGAACCGGCGGTTCCGGAACCGCAACCGTCCCGAAACCGTACCGTGTCCACCCCTACCGACAGGAGGTCGGGCGGCGTGTCCCGCAAAGAGTGTGCGGCGGTGCAAGATGGTTAGCAGATAAAGAGAAAAAAAAAGAATTACCGCTGGAGGGGAGGTCGGAAGTTGTGTGGTCCTTGGATGAGGGGAGGTTTGTTGGGATTCCTCCAAGTCCCACACCGGATGAGTAGGAGTAAATGAACCAAAATATATAGGTTCACCCAACCCCATTAGTATGAGGCCTTTTGGGAAGTGCTCAAAAACAAATCCGTGAGGGCTTGGCCCAGAGCGGACAATATCATACTAATGCAGGGTTGGGGTGAGGGTACGCGCAGTCCCAACAAAAATGACTTAATTTTTAGTGCTATTTAGTGCAAATATTTTAAAATTAAATCACCTGTCGGGAGTAGAGTGGGCGAATTCGACCCACCCCAGATCCTTACCGCGCCACTTGAGAATGCGGCCGTTGGTGACGCCGACGTACGGACCTTCCCCTCTTGGGTCCCAGTCCATGCTCTCCGGCCCATCCACCGGAAGCGGGATCATCCCCGCCATGGTCAGGACGTTTTTCGAGCCCGCTATGCTCTCCGGCCCAATGATGGATGGGCCCAACAAAAATGACTTAATTTTTAGTGCTATTTAGTGCAAATATTTTAAAATTAAATCACCTGTCGGGAGTAGAGTGGGCGAATTCGACCCACCCCAGATCCTTACCGCGCCACTTGAGAATGCGGCCGTCGGTGACGCCGACGTACGGACCTTCCCCTCTTGGGTCCCAGTCCATGCTCTCCGGCCCATCCACCGGAAGCGGGATCATCCCCGCCATGGTCAGGACGTTTTTCGAGCCCGCTATGCTCTCCGGCCCAATGATGGATGGGCCCGCGAAGACCACCAGGACGGCCATGACCGCCGTCGCGGCGCCCCACTTCTGAAACTCCCGGCTTCCGATTGCCATTGTTGATTTGGGTGAACGTAAATATAATTCACTATTTATACTAATGACTTAATTATTTGGGTGTTTAACGATGTTTGAGAATACGTGAGAGACAAGACAAAGAATAATTAGTAGAAAAAAAGGCGTTAGTGTAAGTAATTACTTTTGTTGATCTTCTTTTTCTTTTTAATCCGTATATATTTCCGTATTTACATGGTACCGACTAACATTTTATGTTGACAAAATTACACCTTCATACCGAATATTACGCAAAACGAAGTAAAATTTTAAAATTTTTCAATTCATTAAATTTAAAAATTGGTAGAAAAAAAGTTTACATATTTAAAATCTACAAAAAATATTCTTCAAATTAAAAGATAATAAGAATAATTTTATTTTAACAAATAATTGAAGAAAGCATACAAATAAATAACACATCGTGATTTTTAAATAAATAACTGTAATTTTTTTTGTGGACGGAGGGGTAGACTTAGAATGTTGGAGGAATTATAAAAATAGGTTTTGTTTATTGAGAAATTTACGTAAATAGCACTAAAACATAATGATTTTTCCTAAATAGCACTGCATGTACTTTTTTTCCCAATGTAGCACTTTTAGTCATTATGCATTAGTCATTATTCAAGTAAATGTTTGTCATCACTGTTCATTATGGACATTATTAAGTGCTATTTAGGGAATAAAACAATTTAAGTACTATTTAGGGAAATGACTTAAGTTTTAGTGCTATTTAGTACAAATATTTCTTATTTATTTTACTCGATTACAGGGATTAGATGCATTGCTTTGTCTCTAAGTCTCTTCTTTTTCTTTTTGGAAATATTTTGGTTTAGATGTAAAGAAAGAAGTACTCCGTATATTTTGTACTGGGACATTTTTTTAAATCGGGAGCTCACTATTAATTCTCATGTTTTAATATTTTATACAGAATAAATAATTTAACTTATATTAAGCAAATATGTGAAATATGAAACTTCTGACATTTTTTATAAGCTAATATATACGAGTAATTTTTTTCTTAATTACAAAAGGCCCAATTTTTATATATATACTTCATATTATTTGCATAATGGGGTCTATAAAATTTGTGTGAAGGCAAGAATTACATAAGAATTTGTCAACTACTCTATATACAAAGTACCACTCAAAAAAATCTAACTACAGTTAAGAGCATTGGCAGCGGCGAGGCCACCCCCTTGCCTCGCCCTACCACATCAGGTTTTTTCCATGTTTGCCGAGGAGTGGTAAGTTGTGTCACCCTGCATATCAAGTCAGGCCTGTGGCAACTATACTCTCTTTCTCTCTTTTTTTTGTGTTTTTTTTTTATTTTTTTACTTTTTTTTGTACAAAAAATATTTTTTTATAAAAGGAGTACATTCATTTTTATAAAAAAATAAGTAAAGTAATTTTTTATTAATAAAATAAGTTAAAAAGTGTAAAAATTAAAAAAATAATGACTTGTCATTGCAAAACATACCACTTTACTCACTTGCCACACGCTGACTGAACTGATTTTGATTGGTTAGAATACCTAATGTCATCGTGTGGTATTCCATTCCCTATGCTCTAAGCCAGACTTTCAGGTGAATATGGGCCTCGCTTTTCCTTAAATTGTTAGTCTACAAAGGCTGGCTTGTCAACAACAATGGGATCCAACTAGAGTTTGACATGCGATCAGAGTTTGGGCCTAATAAGTCCGTTTAATAATTGGACTCCTGCATAGGGGAGGGGAGCTGGCGTAGAGGGCAGGAGTGAATTGAGGTGGAGGTAGAGGACTTAAAAGGATTGAAAATATCAAATATAATTTTCAAACGGTGTATTGTAGGTGTTGTTGCAAACAAAAGAGGAGAGTTTTTAAAAAAATATTTATCTAGATAAAATGAAAACAAGATATTTATATTAAAATAAGACTTCGTATATTTTGTCCTCTAAAATAGAACCCGTGGTTTCAAAACGTTACACCACACTCCCTTTGATCATTACCAGGTCTTTTTCAGATAAAGAGGAGATAATGATACCTATTTTCTAAATCATATGGGACATTTGTGCTCATTTCTTTTTTTCGTTCATTATTTGTTTTTTTCTTTTCTTTATGTCTTTTTATCTATTCGTTCCCTTTTCCTAGAAAAGTTTTTAAAACTTATTTTTTAAAAATATTTTAAAAAAACCTAAATTCTTTGTGTTTGAAATAAAAATTTAAAAAAATAACATATTCTCCATCCATCTCAAATAAACATTTTCACTTTTTGTTTTTTCTAATATTTTTTTCCGTTAAGTTCATAAATAAAATACATAATAAAAAATAAAAATACGGAAAACGAAATGAAAAAAATCAAAACATGCAAAAAATAATCTCATACAAAAAGGACTTTTTAGAACGCTGAAGAGTCCTTAGAATTGGGATGTCCAAAAAAAGATATTCAATTTTATTTTTTTGTTTTATAATATTTCTTACTTCATTCCTTTGTTCTAAATGCTACTATTGTCTCTATTACAATGCAGTATTTATTCATACATTTCTCAACTTAATGACGTACAAAGGGTCAACGCATCGACCTCTGTTGGGACTCGAACCTGAGTGAAGTTTCTCATTAGTCCTGGAGAACGGGCTTTCTACCACTCAAATGATGAGAAAAGTTCTCTTATTTTATTTCTTATTTTTTGAAGTTCTCAAAAAAAATTAAAATTTTTATTTTTGAAAATAAAAAAATATTAATTTCAGACATACTCCCTCCGTCCCACTCTTTTTGTCCACTTTCATTTTTGCACACCATCCAATGCACTTCTTTAATCCATTTTATCTAGTATATATTAAAAAATTATAAAAATTATATACTAATAATCTATATGTTAAGACAAATCAAACAAAATCACACGTGCCTATTTTTAGGAGAGAATTTGATGAGTCAAAGTTCTCAGGGGAACAGTTCCAAAAGTAAAAACTGGACAAAAAGAGTGGGACGGAGGTAATACTTTTTTATTTTAAAAATAAATTTAGAAAAACCTTGATTAAAAAAACAAATAAAGGAAAAAATAAGAAAAGCAACATATAAGAAATGAACACGAGTGTCTATTATGCTTTCGAAAATAGACATCAATGCATCTTTTTTGCTGAAAAATGGAGGGAAAATGATCAGAGAGAGTACGGAGACAACATTTTGAAACCACGAATACTTTTGAAGTAAGTTTTGAAAATACGTGGTATACTGATATTGGTACCTACTCTGGTATTTTATAAAATTACGAGAGCTACCAGTGCTATTTAACAATGTTACAGACACAAAATAATATTGAATCCCTAAAAAATAACAATAAAAAATAACAATAAAAAAGAAAGAGACCTCAGAGTCAGAGTACATTTAATCATAGTTTAAAAAACTGGACCGACTACCAAATTGATCAAATCACTGGTCGAACTACTGGTTTGCCGGTTCACGATCCACACCGACCCGTCATGTCTATTTTTAAAACCATGCAGTTAACAATTTTCTTTTTGTTATTTTTCGCGATAGTCAATAGAAAAAGAGCTGGACTACGCGTTGGGGACTTTTTCAACGTCGGCCCCGCATATCTAACCAAACGGATATTGCCACGTAATCCCGTGGTCCACTATAGATTTCCCGCATTGCCCTTCTTCTGCGCATGTAAAATGCCAAAAACGCCCTTCGATTTCCGCATATTTCCCCTATATAAACCTATCCACCATCCCGTCGCTCTTTACCTTGCCCCTGCCCATTTCCAGGAGATTCGGTTATCGTCTTCGTCTCCCATTTCTTCATCTCCTTCGTTTCCCCCCCTTAAAAATCAAAATCTCTTTCAGGTCTGGCTAACGCTGAGGAGAAAACTCTGGAAGAATCCAGAAACGAGAGGGTGGTGCTCGCCCTGTATGAGGCCTTGAGATCGCGCGACGTGGATCTGGTCCAGAAGCTTCTGGACTCCGACCTCGAGTGGTGGTTCCACGGCCCGCCGTCGTGCCAGTTTTTGATGCGCGTCCTCACCGGCGCCGCACCGCCGTCGTCCGATTCGTTCCGATTCGTCCCGCTCACCGTTGATGCGATCGGCCCCACCGTCTTCGTCGAGGGCTGCGATTCCGACCGGAACATCACCTGGGTCCACGCCTGGACCGTCACGGATGGGATAATTACCCAGGTCCGGGAGTACTTCAACACCTCCCTCACCGTGACCCGGCTCGGAACCCGAGCCCGGTCCGCGCCAGCCGCCCACTGCCCCTCTGTTTGGGAGAGCAGCCTCTCCAATCGGGTCGGAAGATCCGTGCCCGGACTTGTTTTGGCGATCTAATCCGGGTCTCACCCGACCCGTTTTAGTTAGCTATTTCCGCGGGCTTGTTAAAGTGACGTGTGCTGCTGGTCTTCTTTTTTTTTTTTTAAATAGATATAAATAAAAAAAGTTTGTGGCCTGTTTGGTTTGACGTTTTATGTTGTCTGGATTAGGGGAAAGTTTGCTGTCGTAGTCAAACGAAGACGGTGATGGGTTGTGATGTAATCCGCGTTTGGCTTGCAATAAAATCCCCACTCTGTTTACTTGAAAAAAGTACTCCTATTGTTCTCTATTCCAAAACGAAAGAAAATTAAGAAATGTTTGATTCACATATAAAATGTTCATAAATTTTATAAATATCTTGACACGTCTTTGAAATGGGGAGTAAAACAAATTAAAGCCAGTAGAAATGACAAGACTACAATTGAGGACCACCATATGAAACGTAGCATTAGTAAGGAACTAAAGACTGGCTTAAATCAAGTTGATTAATATTTCCTCGAAACATTGAATATCTGTATGTATCTATTTTTGTCTAGATATAAGAAATCCAAGCAGAGATCCCCAGGAATATTCAAAATCTTTATTATGAATCATACCAAATTGAATTGAATCATTCCCGAACCGAATCGATAAACGGAGAAACAGATATTGCAAGAAGCTGAAAAGAAGAAAACCAAACTGCAATACTCATTTTCTTTCAAAATGATTTATCTCTTTATTTTTACATATTTTTGATAACTTTTGTTTATTTGAATATACATTTTCATAGATCATTTGATAAAATAAAAAAGACTTATCACATTATGTTTTTTAAATTTTTTGATTTGTTTGTAAGTATATTATTTTTATATTTTTCAATGCCAAAAAATCTTTTTAAAACCACGAGTGTGTAATTCATTTTGGAATGGGGAGAGTATATCAAAATCACACAAGAAATTCAAAATGAAACTGAATCGATTAATCAAATTACCCGATCTGAATGTACGTGGAAATTATGAAGTGGTTGAAATCATACACTCCACTCCTTTTATGCTTTTTTCTTCAAATAAACTTTCAAACAACGAAAGACTTTCTCTTAAAATAATCCTTAATAATTTAAGTTTGTCTTAAAAGTAGCATAGTTCATTATGGTTGTATATACGGGACACAAGAATATCAGAGTGAATTTAACCTTAAAATTAGCTTTAATATTAACCATTTTAGTACCACTCATTTTATTATACTTGTAATTTAGTATCTATTCATATTTATCCGGAAATTTATATATATAGTTGATAGAATTTGAGATGGGTATGTACAACTAGATTGGGTAATAAGATACTTGGGTTGAACCACATTAAAAGATTGAATCCAATCGATTAATTAGTTAACTCAAGAACTTATATACCGATTATTTTTCTCACACTTTTCCGATGTGGGATACTCTTAACACTCCCCCTCAAGTGGACAACCGGGCCATTTTGAATCTAACCGGTTGACCACTTGCAAATGAACTCCCATTCCCTTGACTTTTTTTTTTAGCGCCAACACCTAAAGGATCACGAGCCGCTGGGTATGGACTTCCAGACGAGCAATCATGTTAAACGGGCCACAGGCCGTTGGATACAAACTCCACACGGACAACTGGGCTAAAGACAAACGAGCCGCTAGGAATGAACGTCTAGACGGACACTTTGACAAACGAGGTGGGCCAAAACCTGCTCCGATACCATGATAGAATATGGGATGGGTATGGACAACTAGATTGGATAATAAGATACTTGGGTTGAACCACATTAAAAGATTGAATCCAATCGATTAATTAGTTAACTCAAGAACTTATATACCGATTATTTTTCTCACACTTTTCCGATGTGGGATACTCTTAACAATAGTACTAAAAATAGTGAATTTCTAATCTAATACTATATGTTTTAAATTTTCAATTAATATAACAGTTCAATGTCCACTAGATCGACATTGTTCAAGTAAATATTCATCATCACTAGGCATTCTTAAAGGTAAATATCCACCGCCAATAGACATTGTTTTTGCTACTAGATATTGTTTAAGGTCTTTTGATTTAGTTTTTTAAATTCCACATCATTTTCATATAAAATGATTTTACAATAGCTTTAGAGAAACATTGTAATGCGCAACGTGAATATAATTGTGTGAAGGAGGGAGTATATGGTTAAAGTGATGAATAAGAGATCGTAAAAAGTTAAATGACAAGATTAATGTCGTGTTCTTCTCAATTTATTTTTAAATTTATTACTTATTCTTATTAGAATCGTCTGATCATGTCAGATCAGAACTTATTCAAATCATATCTGAATCAATCCGATCGAGTGAAGAGAACATGGCTTAAGATCATTTTTTCTTTGTCTGATCTAATTGGTTCTGATCTTATCTGAATTGAATGTAGTTATATTTCAAATTATTTCTAATATAATATAGTTTGATCTGATTCTAATAAAAATAAGTAATAAAAATAAAAAAATAAGTTGAAGAGATCATGATCTAAATGATCTAAATCTCGACACAAACACAAATATGTAGAATCAATTTTACGCCTAACTGGAATGTTACTAATTATGAGGAATTATTTACTCGGGGTAAATGGACCATAAATGTCCACATTGTTGACTCATATAAAGTCTTTGTCTCATTTTCAAAGAGCATAAATTATTTTTTTCAAAAAAGTGAAAAATACTGAGAAAATTGTCACAAATAATCTCACTTATCATTATCACGAAAAAATCATACATTTTCTCATGTGTGCAAGTTTTAGTTCACTGTTAGGGTGCTAACGGTTATTTAACGATTTTTTTAGAAAATTCTTGTTTTTTACAAATAAATGAAAGGTATGACATTTTTAGGTAAATTCTCTTTTTTATTTTTTTAATTTCTAAATTTAAATAAATTTTTAAAAAAATATTTTTAATAAATAATACTCCCTCCGTTCCATAAAACCCTTGCTCTTTCGTTTTTTTTGAATTCCCTAAATCACTTCCACTTTCTATTAAAAAACCACTTTTACCCTTACTTTTTCATACCCTACCTATCACATCATACTTTTTCTTTAATAACCAAACAATCACATCTTACTTTTACCCATCACATCAGGGACAAAATTGGAAAGTCAACCAAAATTACACTTTCCTTATTTTTGCCAAAAGTCAAAAGTGGAAGGGTTTAAAGGAACGGAGGGAGTACAAATTTAAGTATTTTTAGAGTAAACTAATTATTTTTTCAGTAATCGATAATCAGGTAATAATTCTCTTTTTCTAAAATATTAATTCAAAATCTGTGAAATTAGACAATAAATTATTCTATACAATGGAAGTAATTTATTCATTTCATAACTTACTAGAAAGTACATTTTTTGTAAGTTGTCATTATTTTATTGAGGGGCACTTGGAATTGTTGTTTGATACTTATCTATTACGGAATATTATTTTAAAAAATAGTCTACAAAACTTGTGAATGATTTTCGATAATTATGTATATTTTTTTTTGTAAAACAACATTACCACAGGTCCACAGTTGAAAAAATAACACAATCGGCGATCTAGAGGGGTTGCGGCGGGGTAGGGGTGAAATTGATTGGTCGGGGGGTTTAGCTATTTAGGGGATTGGGGGTGATAGGAATTATCGATTTTACGTGCCTAAAACCACTGGCATCGAAGAGATGTTATTTTAGTTGGTGAGGAGGCTCCTTGTGCGCGGTGGGCACGGGTCTAGCGTTATTGGCCAACTGAGTCACCATGATTTACATCCTCCACCATTTCTGTCGGGCAAGAGGGTGGGGGCGCCTGGGGTGGGCGATTCCACCTTTTGGACCGATGTTATTTTAGTTGGTGTGACATTAGAAATTGCTACAAATAAATTAAGGAATAAAAAATTAGGGATTGAATGGGCGATACGGATGAGTCATATGTATCTTTGTTACAGCTGTTTAATTTATAAATTATCCGGCCAGCTGGCCTCGCCGCCGGACTGCTCGATCGCCTGAATGATGACGTAACTTACTTTTCTTTTAGAGTTCCGCCGCTCGTGTACAGTATGGCGCCATGCATGCATGCTTTCCTCTCCCATTCTTCCCGCGAAGCCCTTTTGTGATCGGTCTTCATTGGATCGGATACGCTTCGGGTTTTGGTTCCGAAATCGTCTCTACCCATTTAGAAGGAATGCTAGTTCAATTAGGACCACTTTAAGCCCAATTACCCGGTTCTTCAATCAGTATTAGTTAGACCTACTAATATTGATTCGTGATCCGGTCACGTAGTCGGGTTCAGAAACAATGGACCCTACGTCATAGAACAATTTCCCACATTATAAAGACTATTTAAAAAAATCTTATTTCCAGTCCGACTTGGTATTTAATTATTTGTTTAAATTAATTAAAATACTAAGCGTTGCGCATTTCATTATTCTTATTACTACAGTGTTAATTACTGTTAAACAAAAACTAAGGTAATTGATAGACTTTACCATTATGACAGAATGACTCATTTTCTCAGTGTGGTGCCGAACCCTTTATTTTTCAAGGACTACCCTGCTTACATTCTACTTATTCTTCTGCATATACGCCCTCTGTCCAACAATTTCTTTCCCATTTTAGCTTCGCACAAAGAGAAATTAGAAAATATAAAGTATTTTCATGTTTACCCTTAATGTGATGAAATAAAGTGAATATAATATAATAGATAAAAAGTATGAGCATAATGACACATTTATTAAATGTTTTTACCAAAATAGAAATTAGAGAAAAATGTGGACGATTCAAAAAGGAGAGGGAAAAAGAAATTAATGGATGAGAGAAGTATATTTTAATTACTCTGCATTTAGATCTACTCCCTCCATTCACCAAAACGGACCCTATTTTGATTAATGGGAGAAATAAGGAGTCCTTGTAGTTGATTTTTCAATTTTGCCCTTGAAATGATGAGTAAAAGTAAAATGTGATGAGTAGATTATTAGTGAAAAAATATGATGTGATATGTATGGTTAGAAAAACTTAAGAGTAAATTTTAGTTTTTAAATAAAAGTAAAAATGTTTTAGTGAATTAAAGATTAAGAAAAATGAAAGGGAAGATTTTAGGGACAGAATACAAGATATAAATTGGATGCCAGCCATGTATATGTTTGGCAGAGGGGAGGGCTCCGATCCAAACCATATAGTCAAAATTGCCAGCTAGCTGCCATGCATGTCTGATCTTCTGCATATATATATATATATATATATATATATATATATATATATATATATATATATATATATATATATATATATATTATATATATATATATATATATATATATATATATATATTATATATATATATATATATATATATATATATATATATATATATATATATATATATATATATATATATATATATATATATATATATATAAAATTAAGGTGTGACGACACGACAAAAACCCATTATATATATATTGAACCATGCATGGAATCACGCTATATATTAGCTATCACTATGTGTGTATATATAGTGCCTAATCTAGCTAGCTTCTTTGAGTTGTCTTGCATGGGTTATTTTTGGAATTTCATGCATGGACGCATCCATTATTGTCGATCCCATTTGTGTCCCCACTCGGCGGCTCTGACCTATATCATCCACTCCTCCTAAATAGGACTACTCCCTTATTAAACAATATAACGAAAGAAATAAGAATGCATCTCGTGCATTAGATATAAGATCTTAGAGTGTCAAAAAATAAAAAAAACAAACTAAAATAATTTGATATCACGCGGTACATTCTGATAAATAAGTTGAACTTTACTCCCATTATCAAAAATGCACTATCACAATGTAAACATGCATCGTGATGGTATAAGCATCATTCTCATTCTCACCATAAGGTCTATTTTCGAAGTAAGAATCATTCTCACTTACCTTGAACCAACCCGTGTGTGTGTATGTATGTATGTATGTATGTATGTATGTATGTATGTATGTATGTATGTATGTATGTATGTATGTATGTATGTATGTATGTATGTGATGGCTATAAACCACCGAGAGTATGAAATAATAGAAGTTTTAGAGAGAGAGAGAATGCAAAGTAGGAGTATATTGATTTCAAACTTGGGATCCATTACAATGAGGGGTGCCACCCCTTTTATAGGCGGTACAATTCACTAAGTCAAAGCCCTCTGATCGAGGCTCGTCGTTTAGTGGACGTCACCTGTCCTTAGGTCTTGTCCCTTTCATCCTATCGCTTTCACCAAGTCTTCGTTGAACGTCACTTTCCGCACATCGTTGTCGCGGGGTTCGTGCTCGGCTTGGCTGGCCGAGCCGAGCAGGAGGGACGAGCGGAGCGCAGAGCCGGGCAGCAGGACGAGCGGAGCTCTGGGCCGGGCAGGAAGACGAGCGGAGCTCTGGGCCAGGCAGTAACGTCCAAGCCCGATACTTAGGAAATTTATGCTGATGTCAGCCCTAGTGCTGGCGTGGGGTTATTCCCCATCAGAAGCCCCCCACTCTCCGGGTTCCATGGCGTCTAGCAGCGGAGCGCGTGAGAGTAGAAAACATTGTGGACGGTCTGCTCGTGGGCCCACGCGTAGCTTGACGGATCGGCGGCGACGTTTGGAGTTCCCCACGAACGGTTGTGGCACATCGCTTCTCCCAAGTGGCGGCCCATCGTGACACCTGTTCGGCCCATCACTATTCGGGCCCACTTTTAGTATAAATAGCCCCAAGGCTTCCCTCATTCTCACACATTCTAGAGAGAGAAAACATTAGGGTTTGGCATTAACCATCGTTCCGCGCCGCCGCTCTCTGCTTCCTTTCTCACACGTCGCCGTTCGTTGCTTCCCACTCTCCCCCAGCGGCGTTCCTTCGAGGTCAGTTCCTCTGCCCTGCTATTCCATGTCTAACGAGTCTTCCTCTGTTCGCACGTCCGAGGCCGAGCGCGAGCTCGGGCCCGACAGTCATGGTTCCGTGGCCCAGGGCGACCGAGCGGAGCAGCCGGGTTCCCCGTCCGTTGAGGAGATCGCGGCTGTCGAGGTGCCCGGGGTTAGTGAGCCTCGCCTCCAGAAACGAACCTTGCTCGTGGACTCGCTCATCCGCGAGTGCAAGTGCGACTTGTCGAGTGACGAGTTTCTCAAGGTGGTGCGCTACACCGGCCCCCTTGTCACCGTCCGTCGCCCTACCCCGGATGAGTCAGTCTTCGACGCTCCTCCGGGCTACTTTGCCATCCATCTCAAGTCCCTTGAGAGCGGCTTCCGCTTCCCCCTCGAATCTCTGGTCATCGACTTCTTCAAGTACTTTGACTTCCTCCCGTGCCAACTGGTGCCGAACTCCCACCGGTACTTAGCGGGGTTCTTGATCCGCTGCCGGGAGATGGGCGTGCGAGCCGACCTTGAGCGCCTAATGACTTTGTTCCGAGTGGCAAAGTCTTCTGGGTCGGATGGGGGTTCTTTCGCCGCCCTCTGCCAGCGGCAAGAGAGACTTTTTAAAACCAAGAAGGAATCCAACAAGACTTGGAAGTCCAAGTTTGTCTTCATCTCCGTGGGGTCAACCTCCCCCTTCCGAGAGTCCCCCCTCAGTTCTTTTCGTAGACGAGCAAAACCCTTTGCCTCTTCCAAGGCTATCGCTGATACGGACAAGTTGTGTTCGGGTGGCCCTTACGAGCCCGGGGTCTTAGTGAATGACGAGGCTCTGTCCAAGTTTGGGTTCGTCTTCCATGACGAGGACGAGCCCAAGCGCCGGGTTGTCCAGAGTCAGCTTGAAGAAGGACCCTCAGGTTTCCCTCGTTCACTTCCTTAGCGGGTTTGGGCTCCTTGTAGGGATTCGAACTAATATCTTATCTTCCTTGCAGGTGAAATCATGATCTCCGCGGCCGATAGGAAGAAGCTGTTCAAGTCCAAGCCGCGATCGGAGTCCGGCCAAGAACGACCTCCGCTTCCAACTCCAACACCGTCCGCCGAGCATGCCCAGGCGAGTAAGAAGCGCAAGGATGTGAGCTCCTCGATGGAAGGGGCTTCGCTGAGCGGGGCGAGGTCTCCACCCTCGCGTTCGGTGGACTGCGGAAACCCGGCCTTCGTGAAGGTGGCGTTCCCCCTCAAGCCTTCGTTCTTGCATGGGGACTATGAGCCTCGCCGTTTTCTGCAGAGCTTCATCCCTCCGCCAGACCGAATGGAGATAAGTTCAGCCGCCTCGGAAGACCTCGCCTCCACTCTCTTGCTCGAGTTGGGCTCGGTAAGCGTTCTTTGCTCGGGTATGACGTGCGTTTCTGCCCGACACTTAGATGGATTCTAACAAATTTTGCCGGATTTTCATTGTTGTTGTAGGTGGCCATGCGCGCCCCAGAGCTGGTGGAGCGCTTCGAGTGGTATGTGGCGGAGAAGGCAAAAGGCGAAGAGGAACTTCGGAGGTTGCAGGAGCACGTGGCTGGCCTCGAGGGGGAGCTTGCCAATGCCGAGGAGCGGGCTCGGGCTTCAGAGCGGGCTCGCACTGCTGCTGAGGAGAAGGCACGCCGTCTGGACGAGGAAGCCGAGCACGTGGTCGAGGCCTTTCAGACCTCCCCCGAGTTCGAGGAGGCGGCTCTCGCCCGCATGGACGATCTCCTGAAGAGCTGGGCTCGAACTCCTGCCGGCCAACGTTTCCTCTTCAAAGAGGGGCAGGCCAATTACTCCATGGGTTTGCAACGGGCTCAAGAAGTCTTGCTAGAGCGGATCAGAGATGGGAAGGAGCTACCGAAGCCATGCGAGAACCCTGAGGAGTTTGACTCATCCATCTACTACTCCGAGGACGAGGACGCCATTGGCGGGGGTGTGGACACCGCTGGTAACTGAGCGCGTCTGGCCCACCGATAAACTCCACCCTTAGTTTTTTTTTGATGTACTGATTTTTGTGCTCGAACAATGTATTTTGCACTGCGTAACTATTACCCTTGACTCTTCGTGGTTTGCGATGCCTTTATCGCCTTACTTTGATTCTCAGTCGCATTTTCTTGAATAAGTTTTGGAATCGGAACGGCCGTTTGATGGAATGTTTGGGCTTGCTAATGCGGAGCCGTGCTCACGCTTGCGCTCGCCCATGCGGGGCCGTGTTCACGCTTTTTCCGGGATGAATAAGATATGACTTTGATTTTATGTCTCGTTTTTTAGTTATTATTTTGAGCGTGAGTGTTTGACCTCCATCCGGGAAGAACATCCGGGTATGGCCTGCGCTCGGCTTCCCTCCCAGGGAGGAGCGCCGAGCGCGGATGTTTGACCTCCGTCTGGGAAGAAAATCCAGGTATGGTCTGCGCTCGGCCTTCCTCCCGAGGGGGGGGGGGCAAGCACGAGTGTTCGACCTTCATCTAGGAAGAACATCCGGGTATGGTCTGCGCTCGGCCTTCCATCTGAGGAGGAGCGCCGAGCACGAGTGTTTGACCCTCATCCGGGAAGAACATCCGGGTATGGTCTGCGCTCGGCCTTCCTCCCGAGGGGGAGGGCCAAGCACAAGTGTTTGACCTTCATCCGGGAAGAACATCCGAATATGGTCTGCGCTCGGCCTTCCTTCTGAGGAGGAGCGCCGAGCACGAGTGTTTGACCCTCATCCGGGAAGAATATCCGTGTATGGTTTTCGCTCGGCCTTCCTCCCGAGGGGGAGGGCCAAGCACGAGTGTTTGACCTTCATCCGGGAAGAACATCTGGGTATGGTCTGCGCTCGGCCTTCCTTCTGAGGAGGAGCGCCGAGCACGAGTGTTTGACCCTCATCCGGGAAGAACATCCGGGTATGGTCTGCGCTCGGCCTTCCTCCTGAGGAGGAGGGCCAAGCACGAGTGTTTGACCTTCATCCGGGAAGAACATCCGGATATGGTCTGCGCTCGGTCTTCCTCCTGAGGAGGAGCGCCGAGCACGAGTGTTTGACCTTCATCCGGGAAGAACATCCGGGTATGGTCTGCGCTCGGCCTTCCTCCCGAGGGGGAGGGCCAAGCACGAGTGTTTGACCTTCATCCGGGAAGAACATCCGGGTATGGTCTGCGCTCAGCTTCGACAAGATATCCGCCGAGCACGAGTGTTTGACCCTCATCCGGGCGTGTCCGAGCTCAGCTTCGACAAGATATCCGCCTCGGCATTCTCCACCCGAGGGATCTGCTCCACACTATACGCGGTGAAACTCTTAAGTAACTCTAGAGCGGCATCTCTGTACTTCTTCATTCTTTCGTCCTTCGCCTCGAACTCTCCCGAGACGTGGCCAACCACCAGCTTTGAATCACACTTTACCCTTAGCTTTGTTGCGTTCATCCCGGCTGCTAGGCGTAGCCCGCACAAGAGCGCTTCATATTCCGCTTCATTATTTGATGCCTTGAAACCGAATCGAATTGAGTAATACGCTCTGAAGCCTTCGGGCGCGATGACTACCACTCCACCCCCCGAGTTTTTGGCGGCGGAGGAGCCGTCGGTAAAAACTATCCACCAGTCGTCGGCTTCCGGCTCTTCGAGGCTCGGCTCCTCCCGAGCGGTGCACTCCACCACGAAGTCAGCTAGCGCTTGGCCCTTGATCGCTGGCCTTGGCTTGAATTCGATCTGGAAAGCTCCAAGGAACACCGCCCATTTGGACATGCGCGAGGGCGCATTCGGGCTCATGAGCAGCGCACCTATGGGTTGTTGGGAGAGCACTTGAACCGGGTGAGCTTGGAAGTAGGGTGTTAGCCGCTACACAGTTGAAACCACGGCCTGTTAGAATAAAAGACCAACGCTAGAGGGGGGGTGAATAGCGTTTGATCGGAGAAGTCGCAGGAATTAAAAATTTAAAAGAGAAGTAAAGAGAAGAGTAAGAGGCACACCGAATTTTACCCTGGTTCACCACAACTTGTGGCTAATCCAGCCTCCCGAGAGACTCTCTCGAGCTACACTACTAACCCGTTAAGCTTACGGGTGCTTAACAAACCGTTACAACTTGAGAGTTCGAGTCACACGAACCTCAACGAATCCTTCAAAGGAAACAGACCTTCCTTTGAATCAACCGAGAGTGATACTATCTCTCAACGTGTCTAAGAACGCAAGTACAGTCAAGAACGAGACTCTCTTATAGAGTAGATTATGAGTAAACTAAGTACGCTCAAGAACAACTCAACCTTCACACAAGTGGCTCTAGAAAGCTATGGAAAATTATGATATTTGAATGCAATGAAAGTATAGATGTTGTGAAGTGAATTGGTGAGAAAAGCAGACCCAAACACCCCTTTTTATAGTGCAAAATTTGGCTCCAACGGACCAATGCATTAAAGGAGTGATTAGCTTGATTTATGGGATTGAAAAGATTTGGGATCTGCAGGATATTGGCTTCCCATCGATGTTTAGAATCAACCATCGCTGGTAAGCCAATTTTTCTTCTGTTTTGAAGTCAACGGTCACCTACCCATCGATGGGTACAAGCTTCCCATCGCTGGGTGGGAGGTTGACTTCCAAACAAGGAAATAATCAACCTTTAATGACCACCAACGGTCATGCCTTCCCATCGATGGTATACCCTTACCATCGCTGGGTTCCCATCGATGGGATAGACTTCCCATCGCTGGGCAAGGTCGTTCTGCCTTGTGGTAATTTTGCACCAAGGCTCTAACAGCGATGGGTGGAACTCCCCATCGCTGTTTGGCATGGTTCTGGAAACTGGTTTGGCTGAGGAGCCGCTTACCCATCGATGGGAAGATCTTCCCATCGCTGGGTGAGTGGTTAGTCAAGAACCCATGGTTTTTGGCTTAACCACGGCCTAGCCAACCAATGCGTAACCCGACCGAAAAATTCAAAGTTCTCCAAAATAAAAACTAAGAGTTTAAAACACTTATTTGATGTATTTGGCTAATAAATTGAGTAAGACACTTTAAAAACCACGTCATTTAAGTGAAAACCACGGCTAGCCAAGTTTTATGCCGTTTTGAATGATTTTTGTAAAACGACCAAAAGCGAGAGATGGTTTTCAAGGTGTTTTTGTTGGAGAACCGTTTAAACATGCCAAAGAGTAAAAACCAATCATAAAAAGTTGAAAACCACTTGGTTGGTTCGGACGCCAAAAACCATAACCGATAACCGAGAGCCGAACGCCAGTTTCTGAAACCCGAACGCTGGATGGCTTGGTTTTTGGTTTGGGCGAACACCAAGTGTTTTTAATGACTTAAACATGTTTGAAAAGCATTTTTATGATTTAAGAAGTGCAATGAAGGTTTTTTTTAGCCTAAAGAGCCAAGGTGTAAAGGTTGGGTCGGTCTTGATCACAATGAAGACCGACTCAACGACACTAAGACTAAGGTCTTCGTTCTTGGTCTTCTTTTAGCTCTTGTTCTTGTCTTCCTTCTTCGCCTTGTATATTCAAAGTTTGACTTGATCACGGCGGTTTGGCATTATCAAAACCTGTCATAAAAACAAACACGGCTTTAGTACGAAAACGTGACATGCCCGTGTTTCAACACGGCCAGGACTGTCTTTTCGGCTACTGAGTACCTGAGCTCGGCACCTCTCAGTGTCTTCGCCGTGTAATATACCGGGTGCTGAGCTCCATCTCCGTCTCGGACTAGGACCGAGCTCAAAGCCTTGGGTGAAACTCCCAAGTATAAGTACAACGTCTCCCCCGCTTCGGGCTTCGCGAGAACCGGAGGGGAGAGGAGGTAGGACTTGAGAGATTCAAAGGATTGCTGGCATTCTTCCGTCCACATGAACCCTCAGGACTTCTTCACAGTTTGGAAGAACGGAGTGGCTCGGTCCGCTACCTTAGAAAGGAAGCGGCTGAGCGCAGCCAACTTTCCGGTCAAGCGCTGCACCTCCTTGACATTTCGTGGAGCCTCCATGTCAAGGATGGCGCGCACCTTCTCGGGGTTGGGCTCAATACCGCGCCTGCTCACCATGTGTCCCAAGAATTTTCCGCCTTGAACTCCGAACGTGCACTTCTTCGGGTTCAGCCGAAGGTTGTACTTCTCCATAATCTTGAAAACATCTTTTAAGTCTTCCGCATGGGTGGTCGCCTGCTTGCTCTTCACAATCATGTCGTCGACGTACGCTTCCATGCTCTTCCCGAGGACGGGCGCGAAGAGCTTGCTCACCATCCTAGCGTAGGTTGCCCCGGCGTTCTTGAGTCCAAAAGGCATCACCTTGTAACAATATACTCCGCCGGGGGTAGTGAAAGACGTCTTCTCTTTGTCCTCAGGGTGCATTCGGATTTGATGGTACCCGCTGAAAGCATCCATGAAACTCATGAGCTCGCAGCCCGCCGTCTCGTCCACCATCTGGTCGATGTTCGGGAGTGGGAACGGATCCATGGGGCACGCCTTGTTTAGATCGGTGTAGTCCACGCACATCCTCCACGTGTTTCCCTTTGGAGCCAACACCACGTTGGCCATCCACTCCGGGTACTTGACCTCTCTGATATGCCCAATGCTCTAGAGGGTGGCCACTTCCTTGGAGACAAACTCCCTCCGCTCGGACGAGAGGAACCGCTTCTTCTGCTTCACCGGCCTAGCCTCCGGATTGACTGCCAAGCGGTGACATATGACCTTGGGATCCACCCCCGGCATATCCCCAGGGCCCATGCAAAGATCATGCGGTAGGCAGAGAGCACGCCCACCAAGCGCTTCCGCTGGCTCCCAGTTAGGCTCGCCCCGACCTTCACCTTCCGCTCGGGTGTCTGAGGGTCGAGCGGCACTTCCTCGACCTCCTCGGCGGGCTCGGCCTTTGGTCGTGCTTCCAGCTTCCGCATTTCCTCCTGTGCGTGCACGACCAACGTCTCATCCCTTGGCAATTTCTTCGTGATACGGACGTAGCACGATCGAGCTAACTTTTGGTCTCCCCTCGCCACCCCGATTCCCGAAGGAGTGGGAAACTTCATGCACAAGTAGTATGGGGAGACCACACATTCCAAGTCCTCAAGGCCGGGCCGTCCTAGGATCATGTTGTGCGCGCAGTTGATGCTTACAACCATGAACTCCATCTTCAGCTTGGCCTTGTGCGCATCATCCCCTACTATCACGGGCACGGCGATGACTCCTTCGGCCTCGATAGAGTCCCCCGTGAACCCGGAGAGTGGAGTGCGCACAGGCCTTAAGTCCTTGCGGTCCAAGCCGAGGTCTTGGAAGGTCTTCTCATACATTATGTTGACCGAGCTTCCCGTGCCCACCAAGGTGCGTGTTGGTCTTATGGGGGACCATCGATCACCCTTAGGGATTCGCTAGTGTGCTAGTCACGGTATCGGGTACTGACAGCCCAACCTGACGAGGTACACGAGTCGTGTATCTTGCAAAGCCCCTCTTGTCCATCCACCGCTCAGTAGTGGGGCTCCGCACTGCCGTAGTGAACTATAGGGGGTGCCCTATAGGAATCTACCTTGGCTTGGGCTACAGAGAGATGTGGTTAAATACAAAGTGTCCACCTTCCTATCACCAATTGGTTTTAGGAAGCATTTGGCACCTCTTTAACTTCAGAACTCTGTAGTTAAGCGTGCTGGAACGGGAGTAGTCCCAGGATGGGTGACCCACTGGGAAGTTCCAGAAAACGATCCTACAGTGCGGTGCACTATGGCATTGTTAATCTCCAGCTTCACGACCAAGGCATCCCGGTGGGGGCTCGGCGTGTTCGGAAGATCCTTCTCCGTGAATTGGATTTGCTCACGTCTTCCGTGCTTGGGCGCCGGCGCCTGATGCACTTTGGCGCTGGGGGCCATGTGCTTCCACCTCTTCCTTTGAGCGACGAAGTCCCCGCCAATGTTTCATCCACCTCTTCCTTTGAGCGACGAAGTCCCCGCCAATGTTTCCTCCATGGATGAATCCCACCGGATATCCTTGGGCTTCGTCCTCGTCTATCTAGATCATCACACTCTCGCCCAATGTGCCTCTTCTCGGGGTTCCTTGCTTGCGTGGCCGCCGCGACCGGTTCAGCCGGCTTTCTCCAAGTTCTTCCTTCCGGCGGCCCCCGAGATGGGGCTGCTCCATCATCTCGGGGAGGCGGCCCTCGGGCAATGAGTCTCTCCGCATCTCCTTCTGGAGAGTGAAGCATTCCTTAGTGTTATGAGTGTTGTTGCGATGATACTCGCAATACTTGGCACCGCTGGACACCGCATAGGTTTCTACGTGCGGGAGCGAGGAGAGGGCAAGCTCTCGACCCGTCCCCACGGGCGCACCCACGGAGTACACACCAGCCGAAGGCGTCCTCGGGCCCGCGGTGTAATCTTTCTTCTTCTTCCTCTTCTTCGCGGCCTCTCCGGAGTCTGCGGGAGCTCGCTTGGCGGGCGCGGCCTCAGAGTCGGGAGCATCATCGAACTCCTCCGAGGCTAGGAACTTAGCGCGCGCCAAGGTCTCTTGGTACGTGGGGGGAGGATTCTTGCGGAGCTCCTTCCTCACTTCTCCGCGGGGAAGGGCTGCTTGGAACATGGCCACCAACGCTTGGTCATCCGCCCCATGCACGTCTCTGGATTCCTTTTCCCACCGGACTATGAAGTCGCGGACCTTCTCTCCCTTGCGGATGCATATGTTGAGCAGGTGGGAGTAAGGGAGCCTCTGCCTTTGGTTTGCCGCGAAATGCGTCAAGAACTTCTCCGTTAGTGTATCCCAATCGTCAATAGTTCCCTTCGGGATCCGGTTGAACCAATCGCACGCGGAGCCCTCCAGCGTCGCGAGAAAGCATCGACACTTGACCTCGTCCGGGGCTGCCGCCGCTTCCATAGAAGCATAGAACTTAGACAAATGATCTTAGGGGTCCGTCGTTCCGTTGTAGGCCTTGATCTGCCACGGCCGGAAGTTTGCCGGCAGCGGAACCGACATAACCCTCGGAGTGAACGGGGTTACCGTCCGCAAGATGGGCTGGCTGTAGGGAGCCCTGGTCTCCACTCGGCGCTTAAGCTCGGCAATCTCCCGTGCGAGCCGAGATACTCCTTGGTCAGAGACCTTTGTCTTCTCAGTTCTCGTCGGGCTATGGCGACGCTGGGTGCGCTCCTCCCGCCTCTCTCCGCTCCGCTCGGACCTCGCCGAGCGAGCATCCGATGTTGCGGACTCCTCAGCATGCCTCCGCCTGCCTTCGGCTATTTGTCGGCGGAGGTCGCCCGGGCGAACTTCCGGTCCGCGGTCGAGCCTGTCGAAGGCCGACACCCGGGTCTCTTCCCCTCCTAAGCGCCTGAAGGCTGACACTCGGCACTCGCTGGGCTCATCGTCCTCCTCATCCGGGACGTCCTCCACAATCACCTCCTCGATTGCCGGGGCCTTGCCGGGCCTCCTTCTACTCCTCCGGGTCTTCTTCCCCTTGTGTTGGGAAGTGGCAGCGTGTTCGGCATGGAGACTGGGCGGAGCTTTACCAACTCCGGCGCCGGGCACGTTCCCACCCATGGCGGAAAGTGCCGCAACGGCTGCCTGGAGCTGCTCCGCGGTCACCCCCAAGCCGAACAGCGCCTGGACCGCATCCGGAGTCGAGCTGATGCCGCCCGTACCATTGCCGCTGCCCGGCGCGTTCTCCTCGCCGATGACGTGGCTGGTGGTGGGGACGTTGCTCCTTGTTTGCACCATTCTCGCGTTCGGGAGTTAACCTACGAGTATGTTCCTCTCCTCTCAACGAGAGCACCAATTTGATGGCTATAAACCACCGAGAGTATGAAATAATAGAAGTTTTAGAGAGAGAGAATGCAAAGTAGGAGTATATTGATTTCAAACTTGGGATCCATTACAATGAGGGGTGCCACCCCTTTTATAGGCGGTACAATTCACTAAGTCAAAGCCCTCTGATCGAGGCTCGTCGTTTAGCGGACGTCACCTGTCCTTAGGTCTTGTCCCTTTCATCCTATCGCTTTCACCAAGTCTTCGTTGAACGTCGCTTTCCGCACATCGTTGTCGCGGGGTTCGTGCTCGGCTTGGCTGGCCGAGCCGAGCAGGAGGGACGAGCGGAGCGCAGAGCCGGGCAGCAGGACGAGCGGAGCTCTGGGCCGGGCAGGAAGACGAGCGGAGCTCTGGGCTAGGCAGGAACGTCCAAGCCCGATACTTAGGAAATTTATGCTGATGTCAGCCCTAGTGCTGGCGTGGGGTTATTCCCCATCAGTATGTATGTATGTATGTATGTATGTATGTATGTATGTATGTATGTATTATAAACCTTGCGGATACGAGATTTTTCAAAACCAAGAGGTGTCATAATTATTTTATATTCTATATGATGAAATAAATAATGAAAATAAACAAACAAAATATAAAAAATGATTATGTAAATAATATCTGAGATATTTTTTTATTAGGAAAAATTATCCAAAATAATCTCAACTTTACCCATTCTTTCAAAAATAATCCCACCTTTCAGTATGATGCATAATAATATGAACTTTACTGAATTTTGCGAGTTTTGGGTCGCCGTTAAGTTTCTAACGGAGGGTTAACGAAAATGCCTGTTTTGGGCAACAAAATGAAAGTTTGGATTATTTTTGACGAATTTTCTTTTTTTTTTTTGAATTTTTCATTTAAATTTTTAAAATTACTTTCTACCTCCATCATCATTTCTTTTTCCTTTTTTAAAGATTAGTCTTAGCTTAAAAAAATAAAAATAATAGATATAAAAAATAAAAAATGAGAAATGTAACTAAAACGATACAAGAATAATAAAATAAATAAGGTAATCAATAGAAACTAACTTGAAATTGGTCATAAATAAAATAAAAATATACGGGTGGGTTTAATATTTTACGCACTATACAAAGTATTAACGTATCACTTCTTATTTTTTAGAAAAAATTATATACAAAGTATTAACGTATCACTTCCAAAAAATTATCTACAAGCCATCTAGTAAAGTTGGAATTATTGTAGATAATTTTTTCTAAAAAATAAGAAGTGATACTTTGTATAGTGCGTAAAATTTAAAACCCACCCGTATATGTTTATTTTATTTATTATCAATTTCAAGTTATTTTCTATTGATTACCTTATTTATTTTATTATTTTTGTATCATGTTAGTTACATTTCTCATTTTTTATTTTTTTATATCTATTATTTTTATTTTTTAAAGCTAAGACTAATCTTTAAAAAAGGAAAAAGAAATGATGGTGGAGGTAGAAAGTAATTTTAAAAATTTAAATGAAAAATTCAAAAATAAAAAATTTAAAAATGAAAATTCGTCAAAAATAATCCCAACTTTCATTTTGTTGCCCAAAACAGGCATTTCCGTTAACCCTCCGTTAGAAACTTAACGGCGACCCAAAACTCCCAAAATTTAAGAAAGTTCGGATTATTATGCATCACACTGAAAAGTGAGATTATTTTTTAAAGACCGGGTAAGTTGGGATTATTTTGAATAATTTTTCCTTTTTAGTATTAATACTTCCTCTTAATATCACTATATTATATTTGATGATTTCTCTATACATAAATTTCAAAGAGAAATTAATTTAATTTAAGTTTATAACATTATAACATGAATTTCATTACAAAAGCGTGGGGCCCAGTGGACAGGTCATAGACACGACGGGCGAGGTGAAGTTTTTGTCTATCTGGTGTCGCCTTCAACTGGTTACTGCTAATTCTTGGGTAGGTTTTTCTCTACATTTTAAAAACAAATTAATCAAATCAAATCATTCTTCTTCTCTTCTTTTGGTTACGCAAACTCTATGTCTTTACCTACCATATATATGTGTGTCTATGCATGTGCATATATATACTCTCTTCTTTTTGTCACATTTCTATTACCGAGATAAAATATTAAGTTTTTTCAATTCATTTTATTTACATATTGGTAAGAAAATAAAAAATAAAAATTACATATCAAAAAACTACATGAAAAGTTCTTCGAAATAAGAGGTGTCAAAAATATTTTATTTTATCAAATAACCATTGAAAACATAGAAATAAATAAAAGTTCTCGCGACTGCTGAAAAAGCAAACATTGCAAATAATTTGGGACGGAAAGAATATATATATATATATATATATATATATATATATATATATATATATATATATATATATATATATATAGACACACACACTCCGGGGTATATATATATAGTACTCCCCACTAGTCTCCCCTTCCAGGTTCTTGTGAAAAAAGAAAAACCAAACCATTTTATATGGAAAAAATTTGAGGAACTCCAAGTCAAACACTTCCCTTTTAACGTCAATGCCTTTATCGATATTGTAAACAGATAACAATATTTGGTGTCGGTAAGACTTGTAAAGACTTTGAGGTAAGACTTTTAACGTCATGACCACCGGTAATGGTCATGAAGCCCCGGGGCTTCAAACCGGGGCTTCAAATTTTCTCTCTCTGTCACGTCAGCTTTAAATTACACCCAAAATTCACTGGAAATGGTTTTGAAGCCCCGGGCTTCAAACTGGGGCTTCAAACCTTCATTTTTTACATTTTTAAATATACATCTTCTAAATTTAAATTTATAAATTTAAATTAATTTATTATTTTAATGAATCGCAATGACACTATTGCATAAAAAAAATTAAATTCAATATAAAAAAATCTTACATTCATAAAAAAAAATTAAAAAAAATTACATTCATTAAAAAAAATTACATAAAAAAAACAACAGTACAAAAAAATCACTAATTATTCGAACGACTAAAGATTACTAAAATCCTCCGGTGTATAAACACACGGATTATTAAAGTAGTCGTTTAGAAGTGAATCGTGGGCGGCCGCTTGATCCCGGTTTAGACGTTGGCGTCGGGTCCGTCGTCGGGAGGATTCGGCTTCTTCTTGGCCATCTTCCCACCATTGAATACAATTTGTCGCGAAACAACGAAAAAATAAAGCTCTTCTTTCATCGTCGGAAGATGAACCCATTTTTAAATTATATTTTATAAATATTTATAATAAATAATAAATATTTTTGAGAGAATATATAGTAATAAAGAGAGATTTGTGAGAGAGAGGTGTGAGGAAGATGAATGAGAAGGGGGATTTTATAGGTTTTTTTTTTAATTTAGATTTTTTTTTTTTAATTTGGGGGGGAGGGGTAACGGCTCTATAGCCGTTGGGAAGGGGAACGGCTAAAAAAATCGGCCCTCACGCCGCGTCACAGGGCTCCTCACGCCCGTTTAACGCCGGCGGGGGGCGGTGTTTCACGCCCCCGGGGCGTTTAACGCCCCATAACGCTGGTGGGCGTGAGGAGTATTACCAGTGCTCTAAGAATGAAGTGTAACTTATGATGAAAAATGTTATATTAACCCTAGTATATAAATCCTGACTTTAACGTAACCACACGTACTCCTTTACAAATCTTACAGACATTCTTGGGGTTAAAGATAAGGTTTACATTTTGGGGTCAAGGTACATACGTAGCATACTCAACTTGCATTGGAATCTAACTAGCTTAGCATGACTCTTTTTTTTACTTTTCCCCAAAGTCTATGCATAAGAGTCCTAATTTAACCACACGAAATTTTAAAATGTTATTAAATTTTAAAAGTAAGGATAACGAATTAAAATTTAAAATGTAGTTTTGAGTTTTGACTTTTTTTAGCCAACCGGTTTCAGCTTTGATCTATAATTAAATAAAATATATATTGTATATTAATTATATAAAATAATGTTTTGAAAATATTTTATATAATAAATACAATAAAACTATTTTTTATCAATATCTAATATCTTTATTATTTAATTTGGGGTCAAAATTTTCCAATTTTGATAAAACAAAAGTCAAAAATGAACAAATAATTCGAACCCGGGGAGTATATTTTAAAACTATATCAAAAATTTAATAATAAACATGTAATAATATTTTATTTTGTTAAATAATCAATCACATCACATAAATAAACACATTTATTAGGGGCAAAATCAGAAGTGACATCCTAACATAGAGGGGGATGTAGTCAATGTTGCACAGTTGCATTATCCCTAAGTCATACTACGTATTTTATTTAATTATTCTCTCCTATTTCTTTTTAAAATTTATTCGTAAAAATTATATACTCAAGTCGATCATCCATTATTGTTTAGTTTCAGAATTTTTAATTAGGCAGCAGTATTATGTAATTAGGCTGATATGATTTGATTAGAGAAGAATCCAAAAATACATACCATATTTCTTGGAACACTTAATAATGTAGCTCCACTGTACTTTACCATTTTGTATAGTCTCATGAAAGAGATTTATAGAAAGTATTAAAAAATATAAAAAATATCATTGTTGAAATTGACAAGAACTTTGCCAAAGATTGTCACGGAATTGTCCTGACAAAAGAGTGCGGGGCGAAAAAAAGATCGTTGGAGAAAAGGATTGTCACTGAAAATTCAGTTTGCAGTTTGTGACAAAATCTGTGACAAGAGCGCATTTTTTATAGTGGAAGAAATAGCATGTGATCCATATTAATCGATTTCATTGTCGACGATATGTGAACGTAGAGTTTATTTATCATGCCCAATTAGCAAGTTGCCATGAACTTGTTATACCACATTGTTACTATGAATTTGGAATTAACATTTCCATATTCTCTTACAATAGGGCAATATCTGCTTAATTATGGAGAGGAGTAATGATAGGTGTTGATAAATGGATTAGGTAACAAATGTGTTTTCCAAATACCAATGTACTGTACTTCATAAATATACACCACAATGCCAATCACTTCCATACATATTGTCCCGATCACTTCCAATGTAGGCGTACGCCGTAACACATAAGAAGTCCTATTTTTGTATAAGCTTTATGTTTCAATCTTATTTAGTTAGATTTCTTTCATTCTTCCCTTCAGTGTCCGTTGTTTTCGCGCCTTTCTTTTCTCCATTCCCATGGCATCTCGGGATTTTTGGATGCCCATAGTCCAATTCGTTTTGCTCTGGCGTCTTTCTCCCACTAAAAGACACACAACCACACAGATGATGATAGGCATTCAGAATATAGCATTGCTCCATAGCTCTCAACATCAAAGAGAGCAAAACTTTCTACTTTCGGTCCAAGAAAATTGGGTCATTTCTAGTTAGTTATTTATCCTTCAAAAATCAGCAGGAAACCATGCAAAAGTTGCTCGGGTTGGTTGAGAATAAAGTGGAACGAATCCAATCATGCAACAAAAATATGAAAAATTTGGAGGGTGGCTAACAAATTGAAAAAAAAAGTGATAAAGAATGTAATGCAATAGAATAAAAATTTACTTTTGCGAGTTCGGGACGTTTATCATAGGCTGTGTAATGCCAAGCCAGACCCTTCTTGAGCATAACTTCCTGAATGGAATAAAACAGAGGTAAATATATACTCTTCTATGTATGTTGTCAAATATTCAACTGGTTTGACACAGAAAGCTCCTTAGCCTTGTTTCGATTGGCTTTGGAGTTCCGGGAATAAGAGAGGATTTTCAAGAATTTGGTTTGATACCCACATTTGTATTCCCATAATCTTGGAACTCGCGGATTCGTGAGAATCTTTGATCCCTGATTTGAAGGCATTTGATGTCTCCCCATACCTTGGGGTTTGTGTTAAAATATAAAAACCATATATTCATGACCCTACAACCACAATCTTGAGTATTTGGTTGAGTTGATTTCATACCTTTACGAGCACATGACTCGCCATACCTGTACAAATATGCCATTGCAATACACATCTCCTACACACCGGCCATAGCGATCCTCATCAAATACCATCACTCTTAAGCTCTTGCCCTGAACAATCTTAACCAACTCTTCCTTTGATTCTCTTCCAAACGGCATTTTGCTTTCCGGTGCGTCTATACCTCTGTTTTTTTCTTATTCCTATATTAGTCACCAATCAGACCTCCTCATATACAACGAATGCTATCATTTAAATCGTACCTTAATCGAATCCTATATTTCCGAGCAAGAACTTCCTCCTCATTTACCCTTATTTCCCTGCAAGAACATCTTCCACGGTTATTAGATAACAAAAAACATTCCTAAACCATCAACTACAAACTTGAAAGCTTTTTGGTTGAGTTGGTCCATTGACTTGGTACGAAAGTCTTTCTGAGCTAGAGGTCATCTCAACATCTTCTAGTTTAAAAGTATTAATGTTTTCAAACATTTTTGGACATTCAGCTACAAGTTTGAGCTTTATGTGACTAACCGATATCCAGAGTTAATAATCTGCTGGTGCAGCTCATCTGCTCGTGCATAGTTTTTACGCAAACGTGCTTCTGATCTTTGGTGAGCTGCGGCTGCAACATCATTCGGGACACGAGATGCTTCTCGGGGATCTGTGGCTCGTACATATACAGTTATTGTATCCCCATCTGCTACTGCCTTTGCATCTACCTAATGATATCATTTAAGCAGGTGATTAATAATTGGGTTGGTATAACTCTAAATGACCATAAACTACACAGATTGAGTACAACTAACTAGACAACTTAATGCAAAACTTTGAACAAATACCAAAAACACAACGCCACATTGATAAGAATTTGGGATTGGATAGGAGTTCACACAATCGGTCCACAAAAGATTGGAGTCAAACCAAATTAAAAGATTGAATCCAATCGATTAAGTAATTCAACTCAAGATATCTTATTAACCCATCATTCTGTTCTGTGATGTGGGATACACTTACACACATTCAATAGCTTACCGGCAATGTAAGCAATTCAAACCGGAGATCATTTTGGTGAGGTGGGGGAGTTCCATCAGTCAGTTCAACTAGAGAACCGGGAAGCGGGAGGCCATAGAATACCAGAAGTCCCTGTAAACAAAATGGGAATGTTTGTGATCCGAAGGAACTACTCTCTCCTTTTCTACTATAACGGACCATTATTACTTTGTTGATACATTGAAAAATGAATGAATGTGTACACGAATTGTGTCCGTATTCATTCAACATTTCATAACGGTCAGTTAAAAGTGAATGGAAGAAGTACAATTTTTGGAGTAAATTGGGGAGTACTCCTTAAATATTTATGGATTTTAGATTTCCACCTCCACATCTGCTTTCTGATGTCCTTTCAGCGTCTGGATTATGAGTCTTGAAGCTTCTTCTGGAGTTCTTGGTGGAGGTTTTGCTTCTCTCCAAGCAGCTGAAAGTTTCCTATACCTTCAAAATCATCAAATTACAGATATATTTTAATTTCTGCAAATTACTCAACTTCATACAATTAGGGTTCTTCAAATGAATCTAGAACAACAATTTCTCCAAGAACCAAAATGGGGCGATTATGTTCAATACCAATTGGATTGAGCCTTCCTGGATGAGACCACGTGCTGACCTAATCCTGCCGGAACCTTAATTTTTGCAAACCAAAAGATCAAAGCGTGTAGTTGGACACAGAAAGGAAATGATTTACAGTTTAATCACAACGTTCTGAGATAAGGTTTTAGGCGAAGCTTGAAATGAAGAAAAAAAAGGAAGTGTGGGTAACCTGGGAAGTGATCTCGTAGTTGTAGAGATCTTGAGCGAGAGCGGAGACTCCGACGGTGGCCGGAGTTACGCCGTGGTGGCCTGGAGCCTCGGCGTCCGCCGCCGAGCCGCACAAGAATCTTAAAGCGTTACCCATTCAAGCCGCTGTTGCTTCGAGCTCTCATCAACTGCTAAACACGAAGAATGAAAGAATCCTATGAAGAATTGAAGCAAATTCTTTGGTTTCTTTGAAGAATGGAACCAAATCTATCAACTCGCTCCGAGTATCTTTTAGATCGGATGAGTCAGAAACACAAGGCTTGTGACGACTGGTCTGTCTTATTCTCCCTCCACCAATAACTTTTTAAATTGTACTCCTCCCTTCAAAAATTATCTTTTTCGGTTGTGTGTTACTATATTAGAATGAAATTATTTTCAAGTATAAAATTTGATGTAAAATTAAAAAAATAAAATTTACATATTAAACAATTACATGAAAAAATCTACAAAACTAGAGCTGATATGACTATATTATTTTATCAAATAAGTAACGAAGATATATCAACAAAGTAAATAAAAATTGACCATGTGAATAGTGAACGAAAAGATAATTTTTGATCGAATGGAGTACTCCGTAGTAAAAAACAAATTGCTACTAGAAATGGAAGGATATCACCTCTACGGCTGTACCCATTTGTTTTGTCACGTGACAACGTCTACTCACACTTTTTAAATTTTTATAAGAAAGTCTTCCTAATATCTTCAGATTGGATGTCTCAAGTTATCGTCTAACTGGTTTTGAAGAGTTCCTAAGATTTGAGACATCATTTTTTTAAATTTTAAATTTACTACAATAATTTTGATTCATCTCACTATTTTTAGACATGTAGTAAAAGAGTGGTAAAACATTTTCTGAAAATAAAATTGTCTATACATTGATGTTAAAAATTACGGAATATGAAGTAAGAAGGAAGGTGAACCATTCAACAATGGCAAGCGTTTTCAAAAATGTTATAAATAGCTCACAAGGCACAACTTAATTGGCAAAGACAATTGGTGAGCCTTGCTGGCAACCTACATAGTGGGAGTTTGAATCTTAATGCTGAGTGTTTATATTCGATCTCTTCTAGGTGAGATTAGCCGTGACAAAAATTTTATTATCGCTAAAGAGTTGTGACACATCATACAATTACCTAATTCATTCTTTTTAAACGTTATAAATATTACTTTCGGATAATTTTTTCCACCAAAGTTCATATTCGCACAATAAATTTTGAAGTGGTGATATGAAATATGAACTTTTTACCCTCTAGGGGCATACTTTAAGGCAAAAACAATTAATTTGGTCTGAACAATGATCAATAAATATTGAACATTCATACTACATTGAAGAAAACATATAAGTATTTAAAATTACTTCTTCCTGCCGTTAGTTGTTGCATCCTTGCATTTGCATTTCAAACTAGAGCAGAGAACCGGCACCAAACCCTAGCGCAGAGCGGATCGCCAAGCGCCAGCATCGCCTTCCTCCGAGTAGCTACTTCTGAATCACGGCGGCCGTGGATCCGAGCTCGTGGTCGGAACCGTTGAAGCAGATCACTTTCCTACCCCTTTTCCACCGTCTGAATCTCCATCTCCACCCGCGTTTCACATTTTAGGTAAATTATTCTCGTCTGTTTCGCCCTGTTGTAATGTCCTAGAATGGAGATTTCCTTTCAAACTACTTAATCACGTTTTAGATTATCCATTCAGGAGAGGTCTATTGAAATGGAAGTAGTTTAGTTGATATCACCATCAAAGCTCCTCTCATTACCTCAAACATATTCACCATGCAACTTTATCTATGTATTTGTTTCCAATGTATGCATATTTTCCTCATTAGATCCAGTATGGAAGGTGCTAAGCATCCAGTGAGTTGCTTTGTACACTGCAGTTTTGGATTTAGGCTTTTGTCTGTACATATCTAACTCAAAAGAGTAGGAATCAGTCACCAAAAACAGTGTCAAGCAATCCCAGGTATATGTAAAGGAAAGAGAAGTAAACAATGTACTTTATGCCCCTACAGGCTCGAATGTGGTATTGCTCCATTTATTGTTTTCCTCAGCTTTACAAATAAGTGCTATTGTAGGGGCATTTCACTCCATTACTTTGTGTTTTCCCCAAATTTACAAATTAGTCCAATTATTGTCCTCAACTTTAAGAACAAATTTTGTAGGGGTATTTAACCCCATTACATTGTAATGACCACAATAAGTGCAATTGATTGGGCATAGGGCATTATTCAGTCAAGTATATGATATTAATCTTCCCCAGTGGACCTGATACTCTCAGCTCAGTTCCGTTTTCTTGATGGCAATGCCTGCTGATCTAAGGACCCCATAGATTGCCGTGACTGTAATGGCTTGGAGAAGCCTTTATCTATGGAGATGCAGTGAGACTGCGTTGGAAACTGCAGCAACTGGTTGTCGATTCTACAGGACAAAACCTAAGGCTGTAGACTTGAGGAAGCTTAGGCCGATGATTTTGAAGAGGATCGAGAACCGGGCAAAGGATTATCCAGTGAAGGGAATGGTACCTGTGGCTGAGGAGGTCCTCAAATTTCGAGCTCTGCTCTACCATGGAGTATCCACCCTCCTCCAACATTTCCCTGTGTGGGCATGCAAGTAATTCACCTCTCTCTGTCGCAGCTTTCTATGATGTTTGTGCATACTTAACTTGTGCTCGTTGAATGTTAAGTGTTTCTTTTGCATAAAAATAAAATTATGGGGAGAGGCGTTTTGGGTATTCATTCATTACCCAAATTTTGGGCATTTGATATATTGTGCCTTTTAAGCCAACATGCTTCTTTTCAGTCTGACGGTACGTGTGGTAACGTAGGAAGTGCTTTAGTTATAAAACACAGTAGTAACTTAAAAACTGAATCATTTTTAAAAGATGCTTTTGAATCAGCCACTTGGCCTTTGACAAAATTACTAGTAACAGAGTATATGGGTTCATTCAGGAATACTTATCTGAATTGAATAAAATGTAGTGGAATTTTAAACTAAATAGTACCAAAGTGAACTGAATAATTGTAAAATTAAGTCCAAATGAACCGTTTGTCTTTTAAAAAATATCACAACACCTAATATATCTGACAACATTCACAGCACCTTCTTATATAGGAGTACATAAATTACTAAACGGACTTTTTTTTCTCACTTTATTCAAGTTCATCACTCTAAACACTAATATCAAATGGCCCCAAGTGTGTGACATTAAAAAGATCAAGGTTTTGTATGAAGATTGTGCTGCACTTAGGGACTTGAAAATGCTAATTTCTCTTTGGTGTTTTTTGAATGACTTCCACCCCCTTTTTTAGTTACGAAGTATCTTGCAAGAGAACTAAGCTCACTTATCATTATATTCTCATGGAGTAATTAATTCTTTTGCTGCAGATATTGTCAGGAAGTGTATGTTGGAGAAAGCGGACACTTAATTCGAACCTGTGGTGGTTATAGGCGCCGTTCAAAGAACCAGCTTCATGTATGGACCAATGCAACTTTAGACAACATCCTACTCCCTGTTCAAACTTTTCATCTGCACAACATGTTTCAAAACATCATCAAACACCAGGAAAGATTTGATCATGACAGGATTCCCGCTGTTGTGGAGTTGTGTTTGCAGGCCGGTGCCAACCCAAATGATGAAACCATACACAAACTAAGCATGGATTTGGAAAGCTATTTGAGAACCGAAACCTCATTCGAGCAGAAACTGATGTTGGCAGGGATGGAGACACTGAAAGCTTGGGAAACGGTCAGATCCGGAGTGGAGAAACTTCTTTTGGTTTATCCTGCAAAGGTCTGCAAACACTGTTCAGAAGTTCATGTGGGACCCTCCGGACATAAGGCTCGGCTTTGTGGTGTATTCAAGTATGAGAGTTGGCGGCGAGGGCATTTTTGGGAGAAGGCAAGCGTGGATGACTTGCTCCCTCAGAATGTAGTTTGGTACAGACGACCCCAAGACCCTCCATTGCTAGTTGATGAAGGTCGGAACTATTATGGTCATGCTCCTGCAGTTATCGATCTATGCACGAAAGCGGGGGCCATCCAACCATCTAAATATAACTGCATGATGAAAGTTGATGGGTTATCACCGCCCGTAGCAGCCACAACTTAGTGACATTCATCATTTTCCGAGGATTATAAGGCCTTCGGATTATAATACTCCTGGTACAGCACTAATAAACGACAGAATTCTCTCCATGTCTGGCGATTTTGCTAAGGTATGTCCAGATCCTGGAAGATTGCTACTAACAAAATATATTTTCGTATGCCGTAGTTGAAAATGAAGTATGGCAGTTTTAAATAAGAGCAATGAACTGCAGTTTAGTTCCATTCTTATTATATGTGTGTGTGTGTGTGTGTGTGTGTCTAAAGGAACGCTACAAGTTCATGCTAATTTTAGAATGCAATAATGTAGGAATATGTACTTGCTCTACAATCTAGATGAGATATATTTGGCTACCTTTTCTCCATGAGCCTTAAAGATTACAAAGAAGTAAATTTTAGCATCTCATTGAAGTGTATAAATTAGTGAAGTGAATGAAAATGACTATGTAATGTTGAGGTACCTTCATAATGGGTCTAAATCATTGACCGGGCTAAAACGGTCTATATTATTTTCAGATTTATAGACGGGACTTAGCTCGGAAAATTGCCCGCTAAATTGAGGATGCTTCTGGGCTCTTTTGGATACCTGGTCTAATTCATGCTTTTAAGAAGGGTTAATGTTGCTCAAACCTGAATGTTGGAGGCCTACAGGAATGTCACTTTAGAGGACCCCTGGCATCGTGTTGTGGTGCAAAAGTACGGGGATGCAAATCTAGGTAGCTACGTGATTATAGCAACTCGACACGAGTGCATAGTAGTCGATCACAATGTTCCATGTCGACCGTAAATGATTGCGACGATTTCTCCCCTATAAATACATGTATTGTACTTTTCGTTCATTTGAGGGTATTTTTAGCCCTCCCTTCGTACATTTGCAGGACTATTCCAGTCTTTTGCTCATTTACTTTTTCATACTTTGGTCAATGGGCACGTGTCCTTGATCATCATGTGTGTCGTACAAATGATTATCATTTGTGTTATCTATGCAATGTTTGGGTGTACCTGTAGTAGCAACCATTTAACGGCAATAGCATGGTTCTTTTTTTTAAAGTCTTAAGTGTTGTCCCAAAAAAACGAAATGGTGTCGTATGGGTTCTCAGCATCTCCTCTCTCCCTCTCTCTGACCACCGGTGCCTCTGCGGCAGCACCTTTAGGCTGCCGGAACCTGCTCCGCCTCTCCTCGGCCTTGGACAGTCCGTGATTTTCAGGGAAGGTATTTTTTTTATTTAATAGATTTGATTTGTTTAATTATTTTTTAACACGGGCAAGGTTCCCATGACATTAGGAACCAATATCATGGGATGACCCGGTAGCGCTCCGGTGCCCCGTTCATAAAATTGAAGGTTCCTATCCCTCCTAACCCCTAGTAAATCCCCCCGCCTCGCCCCGATCCGAATACACTCCCCCCACCCTCTTCAATTGCACCCCACGAGTTGATTTTGACTCTGGAAGTATTCAAGGTGCATCTTTTCTCTCCACCCTCTCAACAAAACTGCCGGTGTCGCCCCTTACTCTGCTAGTTCTTTACATCATCCCAGCCGCTCGTTCTCCCGTACCTAATGTCACCCCGCCTCAATTATTTCCCCACCATCAATTAGACCTGGCAAAACTGACCCGGACCTGATAACTCGAACTGAATAATCCAGAATCAAACCCGATTTGACCTGAAAACTGAAGAACCGAAATAGACCTGAACACCTTTAATGATCCGAACCGATCCGAACTCGAACCGAATGTATTTAGACCCGATTCAAATCTGAATCCGATTAAACCCGAATCGATTAAACCCGAACCCGATTAAACCTAGAACCGATTAGACCCGAAATTAATTAAATTTTATGTACGTTCGTGTTAAATAATAAAATAACTACGGAGTATATCATGAATTGATTAAATTTATTATGTGATATTATTGATTTATTAGTAAATACTCCGTATTTGATATATATTTGAACTAATATAAACCTAAATCGATGCAAACCTGAATCGATGTAAACTCGAACCGATACAAACCCGAATCGATATAAACCCGATCCGATACAAACCCGAATCATTACAAATCCGAACCGAAACCAAAAACCAGTCAAACCGAAATTAACCCAGAACCGAACTGACCCGAAACGATTATAACATATATTCGAATGAGACCCGAACCGAAAAGACCCGAACCGGAACCGAACCGATTGACCCGATTGCCAGGTCTACCATCAATCGCCTCAATTGTGGTACATAGTAATTGTACAAATTAAATTTTGTATAGTTACTATGTGTCATGTTATTGTTAAATATTTTGAATTATTTAAAGGTTTGAGATAAAATTTTAATATGTATTACATCCTCCGTCCCAAATTATAATGCATGTTTACTATTCACAGGGTCAAACTTCATCCAACTTCTTTCTCTATTTTCGTTAGTAACTTGATAAAATAAAATATTATTGTCATTACTAGTTTTGTAGAGCTTTTAATGTACTATTTTAATATGTAATTTTTATTTTTTAACTCTATAACATTTGTCATATAAAATGATTTGAAAATAATTTCAGTCAAACGTCATAAACCGAAACAGACACTATAAATTAAAACGGATGGAGTACTATTTTGTCATTTTATAGGTAACGACTTGCGAAGCACGAACTATGTGCCTAGGTTCCCACAGTTTTTGTACATACAAAAAGTGCTAAAGGAGTACTTAACATGGTAATTCACATTTTAAGCTTAAACATCTAAGCCAGATTTTGTTCAAAACAAGAAGAAGAAGGTAATCGGACCAGTTCAGTTTCTTCTGTTTTGTCATTTGGAACCTTAAATTCAAATGCAATCTTTGTTTTTCTAGAGTCGGAGCAACAGGGGGGTGTTTTTGTTAGAGTAGCTAAGAGACGAAGGCATAGGGGGTGCACGTTTTATCATCACTGGCTTGTGGTAAAGATAATTATGATTAAATATAAAAATCCGGTGTTACAAAAAAACTAATTATTGATTATTTTTTTTTAAATTTTTTTTGACAAAGGTGCCAACTGCCACAGACGTTATTGATTTGTACTTAATTCATCCCTTAGAGCAACTCCAATGGTGGGAGGTATTTTGGAGAGATATATATCTCATTTACCTCTCCGAGTGATCAAGTTTATCTTTCCAAAAAGTGTGCAACTCCAATGGGAGAAGGTAAATCAAAAGGTAAAAGAGGGAAAAAAAATTCATCTCCATACATTATTGGAAAAAAATTAGTTGTTTGCCTACTTAAATCAAATTTTAATTATTAGAAAAGAAAACATACATTCTTAAAAAAATCATGGGGAGGTAAATTTGAGGTTTGTTGTCTTTGTTTCTTCCTGATTAAATTTTTAAATTTAAAGATTTTATAAAAATACCATTAATTTATTGGGAAAAAATTAGAATGTCATTTTTGAAATAATTAAATATACATTATGACTAATTGCACATGTAAAATTATAAATACCCGAATAGAAAAAACTTAAAAATACAGAGTGCAAAATTAAAAAACAAAGTATCCTTTGTAATGTAGATCGAAGTCATGAAAGACTTGTACAAGTCTACTTAATAAATTCTTGTATCCCTGTCATGTTCACATTTGTAATGAAATACGTAAATATTTATATAAAGAAACATAAGACAAATGAATTATGTAAATGAAATGTATCGGAAATTTACACTTGCCCATAAGTAGTTACAATTTAGCCTATTCGGGTTGTATTTTGGAAACAAATAAAGCTTCTGTTCTTGGATTCATTTCTTTCCAAACTCTGACAATCAACACGAAAAATTGGTTTGAGGATATTTTGATAGTATTAGCGATAACATCTTTGTAGGTTTCGCGAACTTTTTCCTTCACCTACTGCTAAAATAACATTCAATGAAGATAATAGTAACACCAGAATATATTACAAAGCTTCATATTAAAGGGGATTCAATGCACCTTAACGATATCTCTAATCAAAGAAAAAGTTTAGTGTCGCAATTAGACAGATATCTCTTTCTTGATTAAAGGAATGAGGGGTTTAAGAACATTTAACAATTAGTCCTTAGTAGTTAAGTACTCACTCCGTCCAAAAATATTCTTCCCACTTTCCTTTTTGGTCCGTCCAGAAATATTTTTCTCATTTCCTCTTTTAGTATACTTTTTAAGGATAAATATCAATAATATCCTTCTATGTTATCACAAATCTACTTTTTTAGTACTTTTTTAATAATAAAAGGAGATTTAAAAATTTATAGTATGTGCATTTTTGAAAATTTTGCATTTTTTTACTATTCTTTAATAAGCGTGCCAAGTCAACACGGGAAGAACATTTCCGGATGGAGGGAGTAATATCTTATCACACACACCGGTTACGCTCAATCTCATAGTTATACTCTCTCTGTCCTAAAATTAACTTCTCATTTTGACTTTTGCAGTCAAACTTTTTAAACTTTGATTGTATATTATGGAAAAAATATATTGAATTTTCATATAAATTTATTATCAATAGATTCATTTTGAAATATATTATTTTTATTATGTATATTCATATAAAAATGGAGATACTAATGGTCAGAGTGTCGCATTGGAGACCGTGAAAAGTCAAATGAGAAGTTAATTTTAGAACGGAGGGAGTACATTGCAACTATGGGTTTCATTGTTACTATCCTCAACCCATATTGCAGCAATTTGCGAGGCTGTGGGAGTGTTGTAAATTCTTTGGTCTAAGCCTGGATTGTTATGCAACTTTATACTAAAGTCTGCATCATGACATACATCTTTTAGACTTTTGAAGAAGCGAGAATATGGGTTATCTGAGATGACTTGAACAAGGGTTGATAGTATGTCTTTGTCCAATCTGTCAGATGTTTGCATCCTATCCTCGATTTGCTGATCTGTGTCAAAGAAGTATAACTGCAGATTCTTTGGAGTTTCTTTGTTCACGACGGCTATCATCAATTCTTGTATTGGTAGAGGTAGAACCAATTTCCATTGGATCTTAATAAAAGTAAAAATAACCTAGATCACATACTTGTAATTGCTTACAATTAAATACAGCGTATACATAAGGTGGAAAGAAATCATTATCTAAGACTAAGGTAAGTAGGGTACGTAGAAAGGAATACAATAACTACACTAAATGGGGCAATTACATAGCATGAAAAAATGATTTAAATATATTAAAAGCAGATGAAAGGGATTGATGTGTGCCTGGGCTATGTAATGAATGTAAGCTTCCTGTATGCTGCTCTTTTTAAATCTGAAAAAAGTTGTATCTGTAATAATTACCAATCAATCCTAATAAAAGTTGTAGGATCGAAAAAGTTTAGGTAAAATGAGAACAATTCTTATAGTGAATGCACACAAAAGATATAAAAGCTGGAACTGTTTTAAGATGATTTCAATTAGTAGATCCTCCAGTAAGGATAGCACAAAACGTAAAGGTATATGATGATTTATGAACCAATCTATCCTCTTAAAATGTTTGATGCACAAAACATTTAAAGAATTGAGGATGTATTTACTATGTACTATGGTAAGCATAGGAGTAAAGGAAGCATAAATGATCCAGTTTCTTCATGAAAATCAACATCAACATCATATTATATAGGAAAAGCAGCCACTAATATTTCTCTTTTCTGTTGGAAATCAATGCACACTGAGATTGCTTTAAAAAATCAGTCCCCATATGAAAAAGGATATGTTATTGTTATTTTTTAGAAAGGAAATACACACATCGAGCTTGACTTCTCTAATTACCTTAAAAACAAAGTGCTCACCCATATTTACTACACAGACTACACAGTCTGAACCAATTTTATTTAAAAGAGATCAAAGTCAGTCCTTATTGTTTCAAAAACTGCCCCAAAAGTATGACTTCTCACATTATATTATAAGTCATTGCACTTAATCGTTGTCTATATAAGTCGTTTTAACACTTTTGGTTCATGTTGCAGGTTTCTATTAAGTACCAATACCTCTGGCTCTGGTAAGATACACATTTCACTATAATTTTTAAACATGTCTTTTTCTAAGTCTTGAGATTGAGTGTTTGCCGAATTCAATATAAACTCGCCTCAATGTACTGCAATTTGTAAAACTTTTGAAGGCCAATCAGTCATTGAACACATATGAAAAAGGATATGTTATTTTTTAGAAATGAAATACACACTTATAGCTTGGCTTCTCTAATTACCTTAAAAACAAAGTGCTTACCCATATTTACTACACAGACTGCACAGTCTGAACCAATTTTATTTAAAATAGATCAAAGTGAGTCCTTATTGTTTCAAAAACAACCCTAAAAGTATGACTACTCACATTAAAATAAGCTTCACAATGATATTCTATTTCAAAATCAGCTTCTAAAATTTCTCTGCTATCTTGAAAATCAACTACAACAACTTCAAATATATACTCTCTTTCAATTTCATATTCATATATTCTTTGTTTTAAAGAAATTCCAATTAATAACACAATTTCTTCATTTAAAAGTGCAGTGCGTTCCACTTTTCAAAGCAAGATTAACATGCAGTATCAATTCGTATGTGGAAAATTACTCTTTTAAAAATCTAATTCAAAAAATGCTGATTTGGTTATCGGAATTTGAAGTGCATAAAATCAGAGATTGCAGCAAAGAAAAATTATACTCTTTAGGTAAACAATAAGGGGAGTGAGCATATGATTAAGGATAACTAAATTAGGTTTTTGAAGAAGGAAAAGCTGGGAAAACAAGAAGAATTAGAGGAAGGATTGATGAGACGCATTAGCAAAATTAGAGAGAAAAATTACCTGGATAAAGTGACAGAGAGCAAATCTTGGAGAAGCTGGAGGGTACGGCTTATTTATATGGGTGGCCGGTGGAAGAGGTCGTGGGGCGGTGGCGGTGGGGGGAAGTACGAGAACGAACGGCGGTGGCGGTGATGGAATTACGCAAAGAGTGTGAGGGAAGAGAGATAATCAAGGAAGAAAGGCGGTGAGTGGGGAAATGGTGACGTGGGTAAACAGACGGAGCAAGAGATGGAAAAAGACGGAAAAAGAGCTAATATAACGGCGATATACGAAGTTGAATCTTATTGTATAAGGGGGGATTTGAACCAAACAAATTAAACTTAGAGTAAGAAATTGCAAGGCTGAAGCAGGTCCTTTGCAATAATAAAATTCTCCATATATGATTCCAAACTTGTCCTCATTTGGACTATGTTTGGTTCAAGAAATTTGACAGAAAAAAAAAGAAAATGAGAAAGACAATAATTTTTCTTCTTTGTGACTTTGTGTGGGGAGGAAAAGAAAGAACAGTGGAAAGAAAGAAAATGAGAAGACAATATACTAAGAAAAAAGTAAACCAAACTTTTCCCATTTTGGTACGTAAAAAAAGAAAAAATAATTTATTTTTTTCTTTCAAATTTCTCGAAGCAAACAAAGTGTTCAAGTTTCCGGTGTCCTATGTCCTGGAATATCAAGGCTTATGAGGAAAATCAAAGTAAGAAATTTCTTATTACTGGAATATCGAGGTTGTTGGAGTGAATGAAGTGGTCTTGGCTTTTAACGACCACCCCTGAAGTGGTCTTGGGCTTCCAACCACCACTGACCGCCATCTGTTGACGTTGACAACTGCCTCTTCGCCATTAACAACTTGTACTTCTTAAAAAGGATAAAAACATTATATAACTTGTAAACATATTGCACCATATAAGTGTACCATCTTGTATGGATGCGTGCTGTTGGGTGAAGACCGTTCGTTTCGGGCAGCAGTCAATGGTCACTTTGGTATATGTGCACGAACCTTTGATGGCAGAAGCCATGGCGTGTCGTGAGGCATTACTATGGTTGAAAGGTAAGGGGATTCGTGCATTCAAGCTTTTTTCTTCGATTGTCTACAGTTGGTCACAGCTATTGAACAACGGCCCTTTTTCTTCATATCTTGGTTCGTTGATTGAAGACTTTTATGTTTTACTTTCTTTCTTTGAGTTTGCATCCGTATTTTATTAGTAGATCTTTTAATTATGTTGCTCATACTTTAGCGAGAAGTGTACCTACACATCGTTGTGGACCTTTTGATTAATTAATGAGTTACAATTTCCTTGCAAAAAAAAGTGTATCATCTTGTCTCTATTTTTCTTACACCCCACAATATTAATTTTTCTTACACCCCACAATATTAATTTCACTTTATATTCATTTCTGTTGCATAATCAATACTCCTTTTGTTTTATAAAAAAGTTTTACATCTCTTTCTTCGTTCTTTTGTTGAAGTTTTTACTTCTTACTTTTGGAATATTTCTCTGGTCCATATAATTTCTCTACTCTACATTATTTTCAATAATATAATTTCATTTTTTCTTAATCCCCACCCAGATGGAGTATTAACTAAAATAGAGGAGATGGATGAAGGGTATGTATGGTGCGAAATATAAGGTCACACCTCCGAAAGATACAGGGAGGGTATATACACTCCATTATGGATAAGAAAACACAGATTGTGTCCAAATTATTCATTCAAATACAAAAGTGAACACAACTTCTCTGTATACGGACGGCTAAGGGAAGATGATGAAATGAAACGTGAAAATAAAAACAAGTCACTGATCCACTGAGTCAGAAACGGGACACCAGGAGTCCGTGATACACTAGTAATTAGAAGTAAATGTACAAACGATGCTTACCAAACGACTCGGCAGGTATACTGAGTCAGCCGTAACCTAACTCAGTGAGTGAACCCACCGATCCACATTACCGCGGCTGCTGGATCAGCCTCGGACTCACCTTCACGTTCACAATCTTCGGCGCCTTCCGGCCGAGCATCCGAATCGCCGCCGCCTCGCGCGGTTTCTGCCATCTCAGAGATCCGATCCTCACCAGATCCCTACTCTTCTTCTCCTCATCTGGAGCATACACGACGACGCGCAATGATCAGAAAAACACAGAGTCAACTCGCTAAATTGACAGATCTAGCTGGGAATGACGAATGCATAATCTACTGACAATTTCACTTACGCTTCGAGCCGCGGAAGGGGAGATCGGAATCGAAGGCGTCGAAATCAAAGGCGTCGAGATCGGGGAAGAAGGAATCGCCGCCATCGGCGCAGCACTCGCGAAGCCAGTAGTCATGGAAGCAGGGAGAGGAGCGGATGAGGTCCCACCACTGGTCGGAGAAGTCCTCCACCGCACGATACGCCGTCGGGACGAAGATCGGAGCGTTAGGATTCAGAGCAGACGTCGCCATTCAGCGAGAGAGAGAGATCGAGGAAGAAACTTGTCCGGGATGTTGTAAAAAAAGAGAAACGGATAGACTGTAATTTTATAGTGATAGGCCAAAAAGGAGAGACGACAGTGGGGAACGTCGTTTTACTAGCCAAATCTGCGGGCGTTACACATCACCCGCTCTTATCCATATGTCGGTGGCTAAGGCTCGTTTGGTTTGGTCGAACTAAATGTGCCCCAAGATGTGGAAGGAGCACTCCCACTTTGTACACTGTTTTAATTTTTAATGATTAAAACATGTCAAAAATTACAAATTGTGACAAAAATAACACATGTCACTTTAATCCCCACTTGTTATTTTGTGATTGAACAATATTTGATTAGTTGAAATGTACATGAGGATGTGACATTCACTTCTGTGTGATTAAACTACTATATTTAATTCGTTAAACTATAATTGATTGATTGAAATGTACACGTAGCATTCTATTACCTGCTTGTCATTGTTTATGCTCCTAGAAAGCATTTTTCGGATGGCTATATCATCACATTTAACTATTTAAGAACTACGGAGTACTACTTAGATTTTGGGAATTTAAAAACTTCAAATCAAAGATATATTGGGCCAAACAACCAAATCAAATAAAACTAGATTTTAAAGACCCAGTCCAAAGCACGAGGAGAGAAAGAGAACACGGCTTAACGGCCCAAGAAGGAATCTCAAGTGGGGCATGCTTAGCTACCCGGCTCGACATGTCCGCTCGGTACTCTTGTTCGACCGATTTAATACTCATTATAGTCTCTGTAAATGCACTCACAAGTCAATTTGATTCCAATAAGTTTGGTTGAGTCAAATCGATCCATGTAACAAAAGAATGTGATTCAAACTTGTCTTTTTGAATTAATGTACTAGAATTCTGAATGACCACATTTTCTAGCTAAAAAGAGTAATTTGACTCAACCAAACTTATAAGAAACAAAATTGACTCGTAAGTGTACTTCGGGAATCAAAATGAGTATTTACTCTGCTCGACCTCAAAGGCAAAAACTAGGTTGGAATGTCATATTACTTTGTAGAATTGCTCAATTAGCTATTTATTGGTACATTTACGTAGTCCGTGTTGGAGTGCCCTCCAACATCATATCTTCGTTTGGTTCGAGTTTAATTTACAAGTACATTATATATACTATCCTCGTGTATTTGGGAGGGGAGATCCAATCTATTACACCATACAAGATATAGGACTTCATCACAAAGACTTGAAAATTAGATTTTAAAAGCGGGATCGGCAACCGATCCTTTTTAAGTTTCAAGAAAACTTAACAAAATAGAACATTTTGTGGATGCACTGAGATGAAAATATTTAAAATCAGCTTTAAGAATCAAAACTGTATATATCAAAGTGCTCCAGAAATAGTTTTATACAGACGAATCACTGGTTTACAATTAATTGCTTAATGTATAAAAAGGTGTATGTGTAATGTGCATGGAGAAACAGTGTGTATGCAACAAAACCTGGGGAAGATTTGAATCAGACTGGTTGATGGTATCAATCATCAATAGTATAGGTGTCATCTGAAGTTTGACATTCCATTGCAGCAGCGTTTCCGGAGTCTCCTTCAACCTTTGATGCTTGCAGTCCTGTAAACCGTGCAAGGTCTATCCATTGCTGTGGAAGACAGATAGATAGATTGTAAGTATCAGTTGTAAATGTAATTGTAAATCAAGACTCAAGAGCATGACAATGAAGATATGCACGGATTTGACTTTCGTATAACTGAGAGAATTCACCTGGCAAACACTAGATATTGTAGAAGGGTGAATTTGCACCGTGTGTATATAAGTAATGTAAGGTTGATTTCTAACCTGGGTACCCCAATATGAGTTGATCGTGCGAACAACAAAAGACAACATATTTACAAACAATGTCTGGTCAGAGAACTGGTCTGAAATCCGGTGCTCTACTAGACCTGCAATAATCTGCAAAGTACAAAATAGAGATTAAATGACACAATAAACACATACTAGCATTTATAATGTGTATGATACATTATGGTAGATTATTTTGTTTAGCATACAAATAAATGAACTTGTGAAGTTAACAAGTTGTAAAATTATGTGTACATCTATTGGTTGCATTTGTTACATTATTAAACACTTTCTAGTAAAGACATCACCGTTCAAGGCAACTACGCGAGGGTGAAATCACAAGTAGGATAACAACCCATTAACGTCCTACACGTGGGGTTTGGGAGGGTGTGGGGCTGTTTTCTGAAACCACTAGTAGGATGATGATAGTAAAGCAAGTTTGCGTACATAGATGAATAGAAATAAGAGAGCATTTGTATGTTTAAACCATTAGTAGGTTACCTGATACCGTAGATTTGCTGATACTCCAAGAAAGCTCCCATACACGAGAGCGGTTTTCAATACCGGAGACCGCTTAGTTTGTTGGGTCTTGGCAAGAGTTGGATTTATTATTTTACGTATTCCAAACAAGACATTTGAAGAAGTCACTGCACCAATACTTGAAATGAATCCTACACTGGCCAATTTAAGGCCACCAACAATAACTGATGCAACCCTGTGGCTCAATCCCCATTCCTTCCCTGCTACGCTTTTTTGAAATGCATTATCCGGGATAGAACCCAAGAGACCCTTCAATGCTTCAAAGCTTTCAGGGGCATTAACGTCATGGGCCGCGGGTAAAAAAGAAATTGTGGGGGCAGGAAGCCACACTGTGAAAAAGTCTACAACACTTCCCCTAAGGGTGTCTGTTATAACATAGTCAAGCTCCTCCATGAATTTTTCTTTACGCCTTTGATACTGAGCTAAAAGTGTGGTTGTGATAGATATAGCTTCTTCAATAGCTAACCGGTGTAGAAATTTAGGATCTGCCAACAATCTCTCCCTAAAACCCTGCAACGGAACAAGATGATTTTGTCAATTTTGCATACCCATGAGAGCAAATATGATCTGTAGACATAATGTGAGCGGTGAGCCCCCATTGAAAATATGACCAAAAGGTGTCTTGCCGCGAAAGTGGTATTGAAGAGTGTACCACACATAGTTATTTAAGGCGTGATGCGCACCGATGCACAAAGGGGCTCTAGTGCCTTGATGCACTATTGATGCGCGCGCATCACGAACACAATGCGCGCTTTGAGGCATAAGTAACATAGCATCTACAAAATAGTAAGATAAATAAAAAAAATAATGGAATTTAAAAAACAGCTCATACTATATTAACTGAATTCTCAAATTTTCCTACATCAGTTTTTTTCTCAAATGTCAAACTCATAAAAAAAACTAAAAACAATTAAAATTAAAAGTAAAAAATAGTTAAATGCCCCTTAAATAAATAAAGAGGGATTCAGATCTAAACTGTGACTCCAATAGTCCAATCAGTCCAAGTCAGTAAGGGAGAAGGAGTAGTAGGGCATTTTAAAAAAAACTAAATGAAGAGAGTTGTGTATGAATAGGAAGAAACAAAACTAAAGAGACAAGTAAAAAAGGCGGAAGGCCGGAAGCCTCACGATTATAAAAATGAAAAAAAAATAAAAGAACCTAAAATGTGAAGCAAGCAAATATAGAATCTGAAGAGAGCAAAAGGAAAACTGATGCACAGCAGAAGCAAAGTTGATCCAGAGAGAAAAATCCCATGCGATGAAGTGGCAAAAGAAACAAAGCCGTAGAAAAAAACATAGAGACGAAGCAGAGAAGCAAAAATTTCGACTAAGTCAACCCTTAAAAAAATTTAAAATATAAAACGTAATCCGTGTTCGCGATGCGCGTGTTTTATCACATCCACTCGCATCGCTTATTGCGCTAATGCGCAGGTATGCGCTCGCATAACGTACACCGCCCGCATCACCATGAAGAATGCGCAAAGCCCTGCGCCTTGCATGATGCGCGCCTCAAGCGCGCTTTTCACAACTATGGTACCACATTGACTAAATATAAAAGAACAAACTCTTTTATAAGTGTTTGAACTATTTTGGATTGAGACGGTTTTACTGGTTTGAATGTTGAAGAGTATGCTTACGCCATGATACTATAGGAGACACAGAGCAGTAGAGTACCTGAAAACTATGGGTTAATTCAGAAATGTAAGGATATTTCTCAAGATCAAAAAAGTTCTGCAGCACTTCTGGTGATACCAGTCCAAGATCAAGTCCTTCTTGGAGATCCTGTTCCGCACAAAATACCATTAGTAGACTTCATTTGGCTGATTAAGATAGTTGAATATGGGGATGGACTGAATAACATTTCAAGATAGGTTGGAACTTAATGGCACATTTGGAAGACTTCATTTTACTTCTCAGATCGGCTTGATCTGAGAAGTAGTGGCGCTGAATAACATTTCACCAAATACTAACTTATTTTACTTCTCAGATCGGCTTAAAATGAAGATGGGAAATAGTGGCGCTGCTAAAATTATTTAATCTAATTCCATATTTTAAATACAACGACAATGTTTTGATTATTCAGCAGATTTACCAACTACTTTAGCACATCCAAACATTTTGAGCCTTATCATACAGGCTCTGAACATACTTACCTTGGGTAAGGCATCTCTCCTCCTCCCAGCTGCATTCATCACACGTGCAATTTCAGCGCGGTCAAAACAATTTCTACTGCAAGGTCGCGCTGCAGAGTACCATAAAAAATCTGCAACAGGAACTTCTCCTTCTCTCCTTATTTCTTGTCTTTCAGGATCAAGTAAGATAACACTTTGATTCTTTTGTTGCAACTTCCTAAAAACCCTGGCAGGAAGCCCAGTCCCTCTATATCCATAAGCAACATGGGTTGCGCCTGTGACAACCAAAAGGAAACCTGTTGTTCCATCATCTTCTACGGCTTGTAATATGATTTGAGACATATTGTATTCCTCTACAACTCTTGCTTGTGCAGAAAGATATGACTGTGAACCAAACCGCATTGAGTTATTAAGTGACAAATTCATATCCATGGAGGATCTCTGAGATCTTGGAGTAAATCCCGAGATGAAGCCTGAACCAGCAGGAGGTGAGTATTTCTTGTAATCGGATTTGGAAAGTCCACGAATGCCTTCTGCTTGCACTGTCCTTTGAACCTAGACAAAGGATACCATCAAAAGTAATACTGCATTTCTATCATCAGAAGGTGGGCATAACTTTATACTTGTAACAAATTTCATCAATATTTTTAGAGAATAACGACGGTTTGATTAGTTATGCAACTCAAGATTGAAAATGCCCAACTGTTATGTGTTGCAAAATATATTGCACTAAGCAATGTTACAACCATACTCTGTATGATCTTAAGAGATGAATAGACTTTCAATCAAAGGAAATAACTTTGTCTCCAAGATTAAGAGAAAAAACAATCAGACAAAAAATATGGGTAGATATAGGATCAAAGTTATTTGGTCAAATAATATGATTTGAGAAACCTAAATATTTTCTATGTTGGTTCATTCATTTCAGTCATTTTAATACCTGGAGGGGCAAACCACAAGCAATTAGCCTCACACCATTAGTACAGCAGTAAGACAAGATGGGCTCGTACTCCTGCCAACGTTGAGGTGGCCAATGTGACACAAGAGACTTTAAGGTTTCTCCACTAATACTGCCATGAAACACAACTTTCAATGTTCAAAATTGATAAACATCACAAATCAAAGGTTTCCACCCATAAAGCCTGTGGCACATAATTTTGACATTCATATGCTCTTTCTTAGTCTTGTTCAAATCAAAGTACTCATTTAAGCTTAATCAATTTGTGATTCAATGAGAGAGTGAAGGGAAACAATCAAATGTACCTCTTGGCCATGAACTGGTTGAGTTGCTGCTGTAAATCGCAAGGAAATGCTTCCAAAGCTAAGGAAATAGGCCTCTCAGCCTCTACACATCTCTTCTTCAAGCTCTTCAAAATCTCAAGCTCCAATTCCTTGTCGTCCCGGGTAGGAACTTGCTCGGCTTCTCCTAAATACACAATCCGGGCATTCATGAGCTTTTCCCACACTCTACTCTTGTCCTTCCCCACCGCCAGCGGCTCTCCGATCACCGCAGCGTCGTAAACCCTAGAATTAATCACCTCCTCTTTCTTCTCCTCCTTCTCCGCTGCCTTATCAACTTGATCCGTCACTGGAATCGGAACCTCCGCCCCCGTCGCGTTACTATCCGGGGGATTATCGTCGGCTCTCGAGACCGCCGTCCGGAGTACACTGGATCCGAGTACGATTAAAGCGGCGGCGAGCACATCCCGCCTCTTCGTGCCGCTGACTTTTTCGGCGTTTTCGGCCGGCATCCTCCGGCAACGGACGTAGGAGGTGATGCGGCGTGGGAATCTTCGACTTTCTCGCCGGCAACCATTTTCCGATGGGAAATTGAGTCGGTGATCAGTGGATGTGAGATTCAGTTGGAGTGATCTGAATGTGAAGCCACGAAGGATTTGGGACTCCATTTTTCTAGTATTTGGCGGAGAGGAAAACGGAGCTGCACTCCTACATGGTCGCGCCGCCCTGGGGTTTCCCGGCGACCAAATCTAAGTGGAACGGATAATCGTGATTTTTAAGTTGGATTGCTGACGTGTCCGGCCGGTACGCACACCCATGGCATCCTGGCTCCATGGCAGGCCGGTTCTTTCCAAGTTAGGATATGTTTGGTGATCATGCTATGTGTACCCAAAGGTTTGTACCCTAATTTGTACCCCGCAGTTTTGCATCAATACTTTGTGTTGGTGTAAAACTAATTTTTGTTAAACGCACCAACATTTGTGTCCGTGTGAATATTTATTAACGCACCAACACTTGTGTCGGTGTAAACCATCGAAATGTTTGTGCAAGCCTGTGGTGTACAAATGTGGTATATTTTTTGGTGTAAGTGTAGCATGGTCCTAAATTGGTTGTGGAGAAGAGAGGCAGGGGAGAGAAAATGAAACCCTCTCCTCTTTGGTTTAAAAATAATATTTCATTGTTATAGAAATAATCTTTTCATTTAACTTTTTAAAGTTTTTAATGTAATACTTTGATAATTAATATCTAGTTTTATACATGAATATAAGATACAAACATTTAATATTTCAAAATTACATTTCATGGGAAGACTATTATTATATTTATATCAAAATATAATACTCCGTATATTTTTAATATAACTCAAGTTCAAAATCTTTAAACTTCGATGAAGAAATGTCAATTAGAAAGATCAGAGAAGTAAAGAGGAAGGGGTTTAACTTTTTGGATCTCGGTCTTTCCTCTTTTCACCTTTTTATTTGTCTATATCAGAGAAAATTGTAAATATTACGGGGATTTAGCCTTAAGAAAATTAGATGTTTCTTCTTTACTGACCTTATGTCCTTCAACTTTATCTCTTCCCTAAATTCTAGGATTGACCGGATCATAATCTTGGCAAACCTGGACATGTAGTCTTGGCTGATTCTTCTTTGCCAACCTTATCACCTTCAACTTCAGGATTTTGCTTCCCTGAGTTTGATTGGATTATAGTTTGACTTGATATTGCTAATCTCCTTCCTCTCCTCAAACCAAACAATGTGAAACCTGTCTCCCATTTCATTCTCTTGTACCTCTTCCCCTTCCCTCCCCTCCAACCAAACATGCTCTTAAGAACATCAACAATTTTTTCATTTTTAACTGCCCAAACCAAAAGAAATGTCACATGCATCTAAAGATAAATTTAGTGTGCATGTTGGTGAGTAGATACTTTTCTATCTTAATTTTAATTTTTCATATTCTTCATTAGTTTCAAAAAATATTAAATTAGGTGATTAAAATATGTATTAATAAATAAATAAAAATGTCAAAAGTTTATTAGAGCGATAATAGGCATTTAGGTCATTCAAAACCCTAGTTGTCCCCCTAGGGAATGACTTTCAAGATGTGAAACCACCTAGTCATTTAGTCACCATAGCAAACACGTCGAGGGACGACCTACTATACATGCTCGCACGTACAAAGGGTACCCACTGGCCACTGGTACTACTTATCAAGGCCACATGCACCCTAAAACTTTCACCTTCCAGCCTAGGTTTCGCATGCAGCATAACAAGCACGCACTGTACAACAAATGTACGTAAGAGATGTTCAAAACATCAATCACGAGTACTAAGACACGTGCAACATGTCTAACACACAGGACATTGGGATGCTCTCACATCCTTTAGAACATGTTGGAATAAGAGAAGCACACGCTACACAAAGAGATCACTTGTCATTGCTTCCTCGCCATATTGGAGAGGCAAGTTTGTGAGTAGTTTAGCAAGCTTTCTGTGTTCTTGGACTACTCACCGCTATTTGTCGTTAGAGACTCTCATACTCCCATATTTTTAGCATCAAGCTTTGTAAGGGGGAGAAATTGAAATAACTTGCTTCAAGCCATGCGAATAAGGTCAACAATGCCCTTAGAATACGTGAAATGGCAAAAATAAAAAAGAGGTTGATACTTAGTTTGGTCATTGTGAGTCGATTTGATACTTAGTCTGGTCATTGTGTGTCAAATTAGTCTTCATAACTAAAAATATTAGAATATAAAGAATTGTTCCGGGGCCACAACCATAAGTTTGAGCTTTTGGTTAAGTTGGTTCCTTGGCATGATATCAGAGCCTTGCTGACTAAGAGGTCACGGGTTCAAAACTCAGCGCCACCAAGTGTTAAGAAAATTAAAGCTTCACATGCACGGCTCGAAAAAGACTACGCCTGCACGTGAGGGGACGTGTTAGAATATAAAGAACTGTTCCTGAGCCACAGCCACACCTTGAGCTTTTGGTTGAATTGATTCATTGACATGGTATCTGAGCCTCGTTGACTAAGAGGTCGCGGGTTTGAAACTCAGCGTCACCCAGTTAAAAAAATTAAGGTTTCATGTGCAAGGCTCGAAAAAGACTACGTCTGCACGAGAGGGAACGTGCAGAGAAACTTAAACTTTTCTGAGTCAAAGCCACAAACTTAAACTTTTGGTTGAATTGGTTCCTTGACAAAAAATGTAAATCAAAATTGTCTATAAGAGAAACAATCTTAACGAAACATTGGATTGACACATTAATTGACACAAGGGTCATGACCCGCATGTTAGTTCCTTGTCTTTAGACAAATACCGTCAAAAAGACTAACTCGGCACTATTTTCATTCATCACAACATACAAAAACCAAATTAGTTCATAAGTGCACTTATAGAAAGCAAATGAGTTTTGCCTCATATGGAGTAAAAGATATCTAGTTCAAAACTTGATGAGATAACTCTAGTGCAACACCGTACTTCTAATAACACCTTGTTGTTCTCAATTTTCCCTTCAACACATTAAAAAACCTTTTAGTTATAATCAAACTTTATTTGTTTTTCTCATTTGTTTTTTTATTTACTTAATAAATAAAAATACTCTCTCCGTCCCTCATAGATCTTTCCAATAGCCCTTTTTCGTTGTCCACAATAGATCTTCTCATTTCATTTTTTAACAATTAAAATACCATAACTACCCCCACTTTATTTATTACACCTCACCCACCTCATTTAATACACTCCACCCATATTTCATTAAGGGTATTGTGGTAAACTTTCACCTTTTTTCAACTCTCCTTAAAAACCACCAAAAGTCAAAATGAGAAATCTTAGGGGGACGGAGGGAGTAACAGAGACATGTATGTTGCTTATTATTTTATAGAAGTCTTAGCGTAATTTTTATATTAAATATAATTTTATCATAATTTGTGATCAAAGAGTACCATTGTTTGATAAAAAATCAAAATGGAAAAAATTTTTAAGACAGAAAAGAATATGTTTTAGTGTAGTTTTGACTTTTGAATATAAATATGGGCAATGGTAGACACAGTCTATCTCAATTCAAGTGTTTTCACTTTTCACAAACGTTCACCAACATTGGGCATGTTTGGGAATAACGTTAGTGATTAACGTTAGCATTTTGGATAAAATTTTAACGGTGCTAATTATTTTGAAAACGCTAAACGCTGCCCGTAGATATCTTTTTGAAAACGCTAACGCTAATCGCTAACGTTATTCCCAAACATGTCCATTAACTCTCCCCAAGCCTCTCTCTCTCCCAATGAGAGCCCATTTGGTAATTACAAAAAAAAATGTGGACAAACATTTAGTATTTGCTCAAAATTACTCCGTAGAACTCAATCGCTCAAGCCTTTCTACTATCAATTCATAATTTCATATAGTTGGACATATCCAGAAAACTAGCCGTTAGGCTTCCTGCGCCCCTGACACTTTCCTTGTCCCAAAAACAGCATTGATAAGAAGACAATGGAAAAATGAAATTCGTGTCCCTCCGTAGGACCCCCTCCCCCCCTCGCCCTCCCACCCCGATACGACCCCCGCTCCTCATTCCACACTTACAAAACCTCAACTGTTTGCATAGTTGAAATTCCAAACCTTTCTTCCTTACTGTTCAGTCATCCTCATTCCTCTTGACAGTCATCTCTCCAGTTCGCCATGGAAGCCCAAAGGGAGAATCTTGGGAGCTTGTACAGACACCCTTTCCATCATCTGCTCCAATGGAGGAAGAAGATTCAAGCTTCCCATGATCAGCAGAGGATCTCAAAAAGGTCAGGTCTTTATCATTACACCCATCAATTCTTCTTGATTCTGCTTCTTCTGCATGTTCTTGGAAGTCTTCATCTGGTTTCATCTCAGTCTTGGGATGGTATAATTATAACCCAATCTGATCTCCAAGCCCTCCAAGCCTTCAAGCAAGATTTGGTTGATCCAAAAGGGTTCTTGAGAAGCTGGAATGACTCTGGATATGGAGCCTGTGCTGGGAAATGGGCAGGGATTAAATGTGCCAAAGGTGAAGTCATTGTCATTCAGCTTCCATGGAAAGGGCTAAGTGGTAAAATCACTGATAAAATTGGTCAATTCCAGTCCTTGAGAAAGCTCAGTCTCCATGACAATGGCATTGCCGGTTCAATCCCGGCTTCTCTTGGCCTTTTGCCTGACTTGAGAGGTCTCCAGCTGTTCAATAACAGGCTCAGCGGTTCAATCCCCGGTTCCATTGGTCTCTGCAGACTCCTTCAAACCGTTGATATCAGTGGCAATTCCCTCTCCGGTTCAATTCCGGCCAGCCTCTTCAATTCTTCCACCAAACTGCTCAGTCTTAATCTCGGCAATAATCACTTGTCCGGTCCAATCCCAACCGGGTTCACTCCATTTCCCACCATCGTCTTTCTTGATTTCAAGAACAACAATCTCTCCGGGCCCATTCCTGAATCCATATCCAGATTGCGGAAGCTCTCGGTTCTTGATTTCTCCGGCAACAATTTCGCCGGAGAAATCCCAAAATCTCTCGACAACTTAAGCAACCTTAATCTCTTCAATGTCTCGTACAACAATCTGTCGGGTCGGGTTCCGACCCGCCTCGCCCACAAATTCAACCCGAGATCCTTTCTTGGAAATCCCCGCCTCTGTGGATATAGCACTTCCACGCCATGCCCGACTACAATAACTCCATCTCCATCGCCGGAAACTCGAAAAGATCATAAGAAATACAGATTAGGGATTAAAGACATCATCTTGATCGCAGCAGGGGCACTCCTGGTGATTCTGCTCCTCATTTGCTGCATTCTGATATGGCTGTTATTCAAGAAAAGATCGGAAAAGGAGAAGGGGGCCGGAGACAGTGGTAAAAAGGGAATTCCACCGGCGGTCGGGAAAGGGGAAGCGGCGGAGGCGACAGCTGAAGGAGGGGGGAAGCTGGTACATTTCGACGGCCCGTTGGGTTTCGCCGCCGACGATCTATTATGCGCCACGGCGGAGGTGATGGGGAAGAGCACTTACGGGACGGCGTACAAGGCGACGTTGGAGGACGGCAGCGAAGTGGCGGTGAAGAGGTTGAGGGAGAAGATAGCAAAAAGTCAAAGGGATTTTGAGAGTGAAGTCAACGTTCTTGGGAAGATTAGGCACCCCAACCTCTTGGCCTTGAGGGCTTATTATTTGGGTCCTAAAGGAGAAAAACTTCTTGTTTTTGACTTCATGCCCAAGGGTAGCCTCACCACTTGTCTTCATGGTAAGTAGATTTTTACTCACAAATATTCCCTTTATTTCAAAATTATTGTTTTAATTTTATTTTTTATTATTAAATTGTGACACTTTTTAACATTGAGAGACTAATTGTGACTTCGTGCCCTACGTCTTTGTTGTTGTTGTTGTTGTGGTTACAGCTTGTGGTCCTGACACATCACTAGATTGGGCGGAGAGGATGAGAATAGCAAAAGGAATAGCGAGAGGACTCCTCTTCCTCCACACCAATGCAAACATTATCCACGGAAATCTAACGTCGAGCAACGTCCTACTCGACGAGACCATGACCGCGAAAGTCGCAGACTACGGGCTTTCGCGCCTAATGTCAGCTGCAGCAAACGCGAACGTGGTCGCGACTGCATCCGCGTTAGGGTACCGCGCTCCAGAGCTTTCGAAACTAAAGAAGGCAAACGCGAAGACCGACGTCTACGCTCTCGGGGTCATCGTGTTGGAGCTGTTGACCGGGAAGTCGCCGGTCAACGGCGGAGGCGGCATGGAATTGCCTCAATGGGTTGCTTCCATAGTGAAAGAGGAGTGGACAAATGAGGTTTTTGACATGGAACTCATGAGGGATGCTTCTCCAAGTGTTGGTGATGAGTTGTTGAATGCACTTAAACTTGCCTTGCATTGTGTGGACCCCTCTCCCTCGGCCCGGCCTGGAATCCAACAAGTTCTTCAGCAACTCGAGGAGATTAGAATGGAGACCGGTCCGACCGGGTTGGATGATGATGAAGAGAACACTAGGCCGAGTAGTGATTAGATACTTTTAGAATTGAGATTATGTGGTGTGATTAGAATTGCCTAATTTTGTTGCCCTCATGTGTATAGAAGTGTGTTTATTCTTTTTACGGAGTATTTTGTAAGGTTGTGATGAAATTAAAAGAAAAGTGGAATCCCACCAATTCCACATTCTTGTACGAAACATTAATATTTTTCCATGCGGTCTACTCCCTACTTCCCAAACGATTAAGTGCCACGAGATTTTAAAGCCCAAGGAAACATTAATTAGAATTCTTCTTAAATATGACTAAAACATAATAAAAAGTACTAAAATAAGATTTTTATGTTTTTTTTAAATTGAACTTCACACTGTGCCAATATAACATTGTACACATGCACATTATATATAGTTTTTGGTAATGTAAATGTATTTTAAATTCTATTTCAAGAATAAAAATATGAAAGTCATATTTTGGTTAATTTTCAATATTTTAGTCCTGCTTTGATATTTTTCCCAAATGATATTAACCCCAACTTCAACCTTCATAAAGGTATCAAAGTCAAATCAAAGGCCTTCTTGGAGAACACAAAGGAGAGGTGTCTTACCATATACTCCTTCTGTCTTCAATTTGATTACAATTTTTTTTCACCTTTAGATAACTTTTGTTTATTTACGTGATTTCATTAAATATTTGATAAGATAAAATATTCTTGATACCACTTGTTTTGTAGAAATTTTGACGTACTTTTTAAATACGTAATTTTTATTTATTATTGATATACCGATTTGTAAACAAAATAATTTTAAAAAGTGAGAAATTTTTTCTTGTAAATTGGGGACGGAGAGAGTACTCCATAGCGGGTAAGGTTCCTTATTTAGAACTTGCCTTGGGTCTTCATCACAAAGGAAGTGAAAGATCACTGAGCCTCTCTCTTAGAGATTTAGAGTGCATCTCACACGAAAAAGTCCAAGAGTTTATAATCATAATAAAAGCTCTTGAGTTGAATCAAGTAATCGATTGGATTCAATCTTTTAATTTGGTTTAGCCCAAGTGTTTTATCGGCCAATTTCGTTTAACCCCATCTCATTCTAAATTCTATCATGATATCGGAGCAAGTTTTGGTTCTCTTGTTGGCATCCGTCTAGACGTTCATTCCTAGCGGCTCGTTAGTCTTTAGCCTAGTTATTCGTATGGAATATGTACCCAACAGCATGTGGCTCGTGTAACACAATTACTTGTCTACAAGTCCATACACAACAGTTCATGATCCTTAGGTGTTTGCGGGAAAAAAAAATCAAGAGAACAAGAGAAGGCTGCCGCAACAAGAGAGCTACGGAAGATTACTCGATATACAAGTAATCATGGTGGATGGCAGTTGATGATTATCAAGCCTCCAAGTGGGAGAATGTTTGATTTTGTGGAGGCTAGATACGTTTGAGCCCGAGTTGGATAGGCATGTCTTATTTTTTTTAGCCTGTTTGTTTCTTGTTTATTGGGAACAAGTTTTGTAACCCTAGGTGTCTTCCTATATATAGACACCTTGTACTTGTAATTCCGTGAGACACGACAAGTGAATAAAATCCTCCTGTTGCAGCCGTGAAGTAGGGAAACCGAATCACGTTAAATTCTTGTGTGTTGTTCGTGTTCCATTTCTCTCGTTTCTCATAGATCATTTGTGTGTGTTGTGTGTTCAAATCCCAACAAAAAAATGAAAGAAACGAAAAAGCAAAAGAAAAAAAGAAGGAGAAATTAGACGAGAAAAACAGGGAAGGGAACTTGCTCTTTTCGTTCCCGCATGGGGGGCTGTCCTCCCCTTCCTCCCACAGCCCCACTTGGCCTTCCCGCTCCCTATCTCGTGGCATACCGTAGGCTTAATAATTTAAATTTGGTGAAGTGCTCCCTGTTGGTTGGCATTGCGCAACTGGCAAAGGCAATGAGCGCCAATAGAATAAAACTTGAGTTCGATTCTTGGTAACTGCGATGAAGGGCGACTATGTTAAGCATGAAAGTTTTGCATGTATCAGATGCAAATTTTACTTTTTTCGACAAATCTATGATCAAAGTTCAATTTAGCTTCACTGAATGATTGTTCGACAGAGTGTGAAGGACCCTCAGAAATGAGACTCGTTTTTAAAAAAAATTAGTAGAAGAAATAAATGGTGAAACATCATTGTTAGTGTTTTTTACAAAGAAAATCCTCTAAATAGGAGTAAAACATGGATCATATCCTCAAAATAGAAGCTCAAATTTAAACTCCCCTAAATAGAACTGATTAATTAAATATGTGTTGTGATTAACCCTGCTGGCCGCACAAACCAAGTTCGGAAGAAACCATACTTGAATTGATCTTGAAGAGCATCGAGAGCAACAGAGAAAGGGGATTCAGAGATTAATGGATCACCATTAACCTCTAGAAAATAATAACGATAATAGATATTTTTCCTTGACATATGTGTCAAAAAAATTATAACAATAATTAAACACAATTAAAAGTACTCTCTTTATCCAACAATAAAGTTCTCGTTCACTATTCACAGGGTCAAACTTTATTCACTTTGTTGGCCTATTTTGGTATCTTATGTGATAAAATAATATAGTCACGTCACTTCTAGTTTTGTAGATCTTTTCATGTATTTTTTAAATATGTAGTTTTTATTTTTTAATTCCACACTATTTTTCATATAAAATGATTTGAAAAAAATTTCAATCAAACATCATAACGCGAAATGAGAACTTTATTTGTGGACAGAGAGAGTATAAATTGATAAAACTATCACACAAAGAAATAAGCCTTAGTAGGATGGAGCTACGCCTACGAGCCTAAATTGAAGAAAAATGCTAGGGGTACACCTTTGGTGTACCCCAAATATCCCCCACCCCCTCCTTGTCCACTAAAAAAGGCAAAAAAATTCAAAAAATATAAGTAAATAAAAATCAAATAAAAATGTGTGGAAGAAAATAAGGTGGTGTACATTTGGTGTACCCCTAGCATTACTCTAAATTGAAAATCCAGAGATGGGGAGGAGTAGAGTAGAGGAGTCAGAAAACATAAAAAAGGAGTAATAATAAACGATTGAATTTATTGACTTTGTTTGTCCAATTTCGTCCTATCACACGGTCCCCTACCCCCTTCTCACCTGCTTCCCCTACACGAATAAACTTTTCGTTGCGTGTTACGATATTTAACTAAAGTTATTTTCAAATCATTTTATATAAAAAATGGTGTACAATTTAAAATAAAAATTACATATTAAAAAGTACAAAGTAAATCAAAAGATCTACAAAACTAGAGGCGACATGACTATATTATTTTATCACTCAAAATAATTTACTCAATCTGAAATTTAAATATGCTCCTCATTAATGCTGATTCAGAGACTCAAATGTAATACTCCCTCCGTTCCACAACACTTTTCCGGTTTTGACTTTGGGAGAAAATAAAGAAAGTACTCCGTATAATTTAGTTGACTTTCCAATTTTGTCTCTGATGTGATGACTGATGGGAAAAAGTAAGATGTGATAGTTTGGTTATTAGTGAAAAAGTATGATGTGATAGGTACGGTATGAAAAAATAGGGGTAAAAGTGTTTTTTAATAGAAAGTGGAAGTGTTTTGTGGAAAACAAAAAAATGAAAGAAGAAGGGTTTTGTGGAACGGGGGGAGTATGTTATTCACTTAGGCTTTGTTTGGTAACAACGTTTTCGATTAACGTTAGCATTTTGGATAAAATTTTGACGGTGCAGATTAATTCTGAAAACGCTAACGCTAAAGGCTACCGTCGGATAGCTTTTTCAAAACGCTAACGCTAATCTCTGAGGTTGATGCCAAATGGGGCCTTAGTCATCTCCTTAGCCGATTATGAAATATGGAGGGCTTGTTTAGGAATACCGAAAGAGATTATGTTGCAACCAACGGTACACAATCAAGCCTTAATGATGTTCTCTTGTCCTCCCCTGTCCAAAGGAACTCAGCCATTTCATCAACTCCTGAAATAGAGGGACATAACATTGTAGCATGAAGGGGAGTTTCCGCCTCTCTTTTGAATGCAAGGATTAATTTAAACATTGTAGCATGAAGTTTAATATTGTTTTCTCTTATTCGTTCAATATTTCAAAGTTCTTGAGGGTCCGTTTGGTATACGGAATTGACAGAATTGGAATTGAATTGGAATTGAAATTCCATGAGATTCAATTCCATAGAATTGAATTCTGTCATTTCAAATTCATTTTTTGCACAATCAATTTCAAATCCACATAATTTTTTTGCTATCAAACACCAAAATTGGAATTGAAGTCATCAATTCCAATTCCATAATTTGAATTTCACGTACCAAACAGAGCCTGATGAAAGAAATTGTGAGAATCAATAATGAACCACATTGAAAATCTTTGAATAGTTGTTGGTGAGAATGAGAAAGTACAAGTAGGAAATAAGGAATTTGAATGCACAAATTAAAGTACCATTGATGTCTCTTTACTATTTAAAAATGTTTAAATTAATCCTTACATTCAAATTTATCAAAGCAACTTAGTCTTTGTAAGTTCAACTAGTTTTTTCTCCTCACAAGACTCTTATCAATTGTCACAAGTTTTTAAAGAAATCACCCCAAATCGAAATAAATCATAACATTTAATGTGAAATTAAGAATTATATATTTTTATCTTTAAAATAGAAGTTTGTATTGTGACATTAAGCCACTATATAGTGGGATCCCAATATACTTTTTGGTACCATATATTGACATTATTAGCATTATACTCCTATTTTAAAAATAAAAAAATATAGAGCTATCAAACTTTACTAAAGATGACATGAAAATTTTTGTTTATCATAATAATTTATACTTTTAATCTAATTTCAGTCATTATATAATAAACAATTTTATTCCTTTATTTTTTCATTAAAGAAAATAAATAAATAAATGCATATTGCTCTTCCCATTAAAATGTTTTTCTAAAAATAAGTATGAATGAACATGTCAAAACTACATTTTAATGTCATCTATAATAAAATTAAATGTAATCGCTAAAATTTGGTCAATAAATAAGAGAAAATTGAAGAGGACTCAGTTGAACAAAAAAATAGGACCATACTAGATTGCTCTGAATATATTTGAATAGTATAACAATCTCTACCCTACTTTGTCCAAACATTAACAAACCAAAAATTATTAGGGTTCCTGATTTACATCCCCTACATATCTGGTGTGATGGAGGTATGAGAAGTGTTATAGTCACAAACACTTTATTCACAAAATATACAATCTTGCCATTTATGTATTTAAATGTTTACTTTTTAATTATTTTACATTTTTTAATTCACTTAGTGAGGTAAATAAATAGCATGGTTATGTATTTTGTGATCAAATTGTTTGTGATTTTAGCATTTTCGGGGAAGTATATGGGAGGGGCTTGGGCTGGGGATTAAAGCTTTGCAACAAAAATCACCCAACGGAAAAAGGTCGTATTTATGTGGTTGCTTAAAATTCACAGGCATTATATGTCATCTTTCAACTACTATAACACAATAAATGGCAAACGAAAAGGAAACTGACCCAATCAAAGCAATCCATTCTATGTTTGACCACATCACTTTCATTTGAGCAGTTCACAAATGAAATAGTTACAAAATTCAAAAGTTTACTCTTTACAGTTTAAATTATTATTTTAAAATTATTTTAGACTATTTTATTTTTTTATTTAAGCTCAAAAATAGTAAGTTTGTTATATTTGTGATCATTTTATTTCTGAACCAAGCAATTCTCTTTTTCATTCCGTTCGGAAATATTTTTTCCTATTTGACGGTATCCAGTGTTGCAGTTTGACCATTAATATCTATATTTATACATGAATATATTTTATAAAAAATTGATATTTGAAAACTACGTTTCAGTATGAATATATATTGATATTTGAAAAACTACTACGTTTCAGTATGAATATATTGATATTAAATTTATATCACAATATAATGTATTTTTTATATATATCGAAGTTGATGGGTGTATTCCACCCATGACCGGTCAAAGGAAGAGACCAGATAGTTGACCGGTCAATCTTGAAAGTTAAAGAGAAGGACTTTAATCATCAGCTAGAGGACACTCAAATCGGTCAAAAGATGACCGGTATACTTTAGAAAAGTATACCGGTCAAACTATTACATGGTTCCATTCATCCTTGTTGGTGGGTGTATTCCACCCATGACCGGTCAAAGGAGAAGACCAAATAGTTGACCGGTCAATCTTGAAAATTCTGGAAAGGGAGACTTTAATCGTCAGCAAGTGGGTATTTGATCGGTCCGAATTTGACCGGTGTACTTCGGGAAAAAGTATACCGGTCAAACTACTTATCACTCCATTCATTCCCTAAGTACGATAAACTCATCCCTCAGAAATTACCCGGTGTAGTTTCTAGGGTTGGAAAGTGTCGGCAGAGGAGAATCTACGAGGGCTTGGCGTGTAGCGACCCGTGTCAGTAGAGGACAACTGGAGATGCTGAAGAATCCATCCAAGGCACTACCTGACAAAGGGAATAATCCCCCTCACAAGGCGACAAGGCAGCTCGAGGACGAAACCAGTCACCTCGCACCACATCAGCAGCATGCCCCCACGTGGGCGCACGTGGTCCTGTCCCCTTAGCCTAGTATAAATACTCATGTAAACCTCAGAAAGAGGGATCCGAATTGATTCTCTCTAAACTCCCTTGTAAAAGCACCCGTGCATTCTCCATTATAATACAAATTGGGCTACAGGTGTTCCACCTAAAGTCCTACCGGTCAATCTGCGTGTTTTTACCTTTCTTACTTTGCCAAATCAAGCGAGCTATTCTAGACCCGGTCTAGTATAGTTTGACCGGTCAAGTAATTTACACCATCATTTTTGGCGCCACCCGTGGGACCGTTAAGGTTTCTTCTCCTAAACACAAACCTACCCACCAAAACACCACTCGAAATGTATTCCAGCCAACAAATCAACGCTACTTCCGCTCAGGTGCAGGCCACCAACGAGGGAGCCAGCATCCCTGTGGCTGCTACCATATCGGTCATTTCAGCCCCGGTGTTGCCTTTGGGTCTGAGCTCTGTCCCGACGGCCAGCGTGATCAGTCCCTTCGTGACCCCGGTCCCTTCCGCTGGACCGAGGGTAACGTTCCCACCAAGCATGACTCAGTTCATGAATGACCCAGCCAACCTACAAGCCATCCAGGGCTTTGGCCAGGTCATGGCCATGTGCCAGCAGAATGGGGGGATGCCTTTCCTCCCTGGTATGTTTGCATTCGCCCTTCCAGGCGCGGGGACCATGCCCCTACAAGCTCCGATGGAGGTGACGTCGTTCCAGACGCCGATGTCGCAACCATCACCTTTCCAGCCCCAGCTGGTCAGCACCATGGCCCCTGTCAACTTGGCCGGTGCACTTAACGCTGCAAGGCCGTCGCGTCTCCCGCAAGCTACGAATCCGCAGATCACCCCTGATGGTCATTGCGTCTCAATTGAGAGTGATGACGGCGAGTGGGACATTCCGAGGGCCCACAAGAAGAAGAAAGGAAAAAACATCCGTCCGGCAACTTCTCGAAATTCCGCCTTCGAAAGGCTGGGGGATAGGGAAGAGGGCCAGAGAAAGTCAGCCAAGCTGAGGCTGGGGCAGAGCATTGTCCATGTCAACGGGTTCGCCCGGTTAGGCGAGGGAATGGAGGCCAAGCCTGCCCGCACCCAGTGCTCCCGGTCAAACCGGCGGGAGCCAGCAAGGATGAGGGCCTTTCGTCAAGAAGATGAAGCGGAGAGCCAACCCAGGTTACCAATGGCTAACCGGTTAACCATCCCCAATGATCGCGTTCAGCAGATGGAGGCAAAATTGGAAAGGCTAGAGAAGAAAGTCGGTGAGAAGAATGACCGGGACAAACCCCTCGCAGGGTCCCCGTTCACCACAAGGGTCCATCTGACACCTTTCCCGCGAAAGGTCAAGATCGACGCACCTAGATTTACCGGTAAGGAGGACCCAAAAATCCACTTGGACTCCTTCAATCAGAGTGCAACCATGAATGGTTGTACAGACGAAGAAAAGTGCCTCCTTTTCTTTCAAACCTTGCAGGACCGAGCTACTGAATGGTTCAACAAGCTTCGCCCGGGAAACATCGATTCATTCAGCGACTTGGCCTTGAAATTCAAGGCCAAGTTCTAAGAGAACTGTACTAAGAGGAAGAAATTCACCTATCTTAGTACAGCCGGGCAGAGGGAGTCCGAGAACCTCACTCAATTCCTTACCCGGTGGAAAGAGGAGGTAGACAAGGTGGAAGAGATGGATGACAAAACCGTCTTATCCCTCCTCTTGAATGGCTTGCATGCTGGGGAACTATACAAGGAGTTCTGCCGGAAACCCCCGGCCACGTACCAAGAGGCCTACCACACTGCATGGGAGTTTGCTGAGGCTGAAACCCAACTCCGGACAAAGAAAGAAGCTGAGCATGGTTACAAGCCCCAGCCAGTGCAAGTCAAGAAGGAAGAAGCCCCGGGACCTAGCTGGCCAAGACACCACTATGACCCGGTTGTCCGTGTGGTCAATACGGAGGAATGCCAAAAAATCCGGAAAGCACCGGTCATTCTTCCGGCAAACCCTACCGGTCAAACAGGGCGGCAATGGTCGGGCACCTATTGTTCGTACCACAGGTCAGATTCCCATAACACCTCCGAATGCAAAGGTGTTAAGGGGGTGATCCGGCAAATGATAGACAGTGGAGAACTGGGCAAAGATTACCTGCAAAAGGCTCAGAAGAAGAACCACCAATGGATTAGGCCAGGAACCCAGGGAAATGACCGGGATACTGACCGGCGGAGGAATAACCGGTAGAGGGAGCATTAGCCGGCCGCGGAAAAGGAACACATCGTCATTTATTATGTGAGCAAAAGCACTAAACGGAGCTGAAAGTAGATACACAGCGATGGAGAAAACAGCCTACGCGCTTTTCATCTCCGCAAAAAAGTTAACATCCTACTTCCAAGCTCACCCGGTAGAAGTCTTAACTGACCAACCGCTGGGTGCAGTGTTGCGAAATTCAACATCCTCCGGGAGGATGGTGAAGTGGGCAATGATGTTAACTCAATTCAATATTGAGTACCGGCCAAGGTCAGCAATCAAGGGACATGCCCTAGCTGACTTCTTAGTAGAAATGACCGGTCTAACTCCAAACTTACCGGTCAACAAGCCCACTGAGCAATGGTGGGAGATGGTAGTTGACGGGGCATCCGGTCCTAGAGGATACGGGGGTGGTATCGTGTTCACCACCCAGAAGGGTTCAAGATCTACCATGCAATCGTCTTCAACTTCAAACTGACGAACAATGAGGCAGAATATGAAGCTCTGGCTGGAGGGCTCAGGCTTGCCCAAGCCCTGAAAATCAGCCGGGTCAGTATCAAATCTGACTCTAGCCTGATAGTTGGGCAGGTGACCGGTAACATGGAAGCAAGGGAAGGACGCATGGCACAATACAAGGACCTTGTACTTGCCCTGTTGAGAGGCTTCGAAGAGTTCAAGATCGCCCAAATTCCCCGGGCGGAAAACGCGGACGCAGACCTTCTCTCCAAATTGACGCAGTATGCTCCCGAGCATGTTTCAAAACTTTCCCGGGTAGAGATCCTTGACCGTGCAAGCATCGAAAAATTGGAAGTCGCCGCTATAACGGTCGGAAGCCAATATGACCGGTCAAACTCGGTCGGGGCGGACGACCATTGGATGTATGATCTGATGGAATATTTGATGGATGGGAGCTTGCCAGGACAAGATGACCGGGCAAGAAAAGTAAAGCTCAGGGCACCCTGATTCCATTCTCCCTAACCTATGGATGCGAAGCAAGGCTGCCCATCGAAGCTGAATTCCCAACGTTTCGGGAGTCAAATTATCAACCCCAGCAGAATGAGGAAGATCACTTGGCCGAACTCAACTTGGTCGAAGAGCGGAGAATGGCCGCGGAAGTCAAAATGAGCACATACCAACAAGTTGTGAAGAAGTACCACGACAACAAGGTTAGGCCGCGTTACTTCCAAGTAGACGATGAAGTCCCGCGAAGGAGAGAGGCTAGTAAGCCGGGGGACGGAAGAAAGCTGGCCAAGAACTGAAAGGACCTTACCGGGTGAAAGCAATCACTTGCCCGGGGACCTACCGGTTAGAAACTCTAGAAAGTGAGGCCTACTTTTATTATCAATCGAATTGATGGCATTCAGCATTCTACGTGATAGCAACAAAAATGATAGGTCGAACCTATCCTAGGAGGGCTTCCCGGGAGGATCGAATCCACTTGGATAAGCCAACTGAGACACAGGCCCAGACCTGGCACGCTGGTTACTACACCGGTCTTGCTCAGTATAATAGAAAAAATAATAAAGCCCGGAAGAGGGGCCCGGAAGAGGGTATGCCTGCAAGAGGGCTGGACCTGGAAGAGGGTTCGAACCGTACTTACACGGGCCCATGAGGTTTGACCGGTGTCGGGGAATCAGCCGGCACCGTCAAATTGATTGGGGACTAAAAGATGCCCATTAAAAGAAATAGAAAGGGATCGTCCACCGTGGCGCATCCTATATCCCCCTTCTCAGGGAAGACTTGTACGGGAGGGTGAGCTAAGGCCTTCCCGGGATGGTAGAAATCAAAGGGCCATTAAAAGACTTAATCACCCGGAAGAGGGGGCCCTGGAAGAAGGGTGCATTTGGACCTTGGAGAGGGTTCGAAACCATTCGACATGGTTAAAATCTCCAGTATTCTTACCGGTTAAGGATACTTCAAGAAATTACTAGGTTACAGGTGCTTCCATCTACAACCTACCGGTCAAAAAAAAAAGAAAAAGGAATACCCCGGTTGGGTATTAATACAACGGAACTTCGAAAGTTCTACAAGGCAGAGCAGTTGACCGGTCATACCATAAAATGGGAACTTACCGGTCAAACTGCGCTTAAAACGAAGAGAGGGCAAAGTGGTAAAAAGGAGACAAAGTAGTCTACCGGTCAAAACGAAGAGAGGGCAAAGTGCAAAAAGGAGACAAAATAAGGTTCATCCGGTCAAACTTTTTCAAGTTGACCACCAAGATGAAGATACCCAAGAGCAAGAAGCAAGTTATACCGGCGGGAGTCTATCAAGAGGCAAGCAAAAAGTTGGAGTTCAACCAGTCTAATGAAATTTCACCGGGCGGTACTTTACCCAGTCAAACTCATTCAAGTTGATCATCAAGGTGAAGGCATTCAACAAAGAAGGTCGCGGTTCTACCGGTCAACAACAATCAGATTTCAAATAATCGAGGTTGTTGCATTATGTACCGATAAAAGGCAAAAGCAAAGTATCAATCCGGGCACAATCGGCCGGGTAGAATGTTAAATGTTTACATGGTACACCGGGCAACCGGTTGTTTTCCTCCTTGAGCTGAGAGGTTTCAGCCTTCATCGTCCTAGATAGCCGAATCAGCTCATCAGCCTGGCTCTTCAAAATTAGGGTCATCTCTTCTTTTTCCTTCCTCAGCCGTGCAATCTCTGAAGGATGGCCCATCCCAAGTTGTTCAGCCGTATGAGGCCTGATCTCCCCCGCCTAAACATAAATAGGCAACCCGGTTAAACTATCATGACACATGGGAAGACGGAGGGGCACGACCTTTTGAAAAGCCAAAAGAGTCGGATCGGGGATCCTGTTTTCAGACTTTTTACTTTCCGCTCATGACAAATTGCATGACCGAGAAGTGGAGGGCTTATTGATGGGTGTATTCCACCCATGACCGGTCAAAGGAAGAGACCAGATAGTTGACCGGTCAATCTTGAAAGTTAAAGAGAAGGACTTTAATCATCAGCTAGAGGACACTCAAATCGGTCAAAAGATGACCGGTATACTTTAGAAAAGTATACCGGTCAAACTATTACATGGTTCCATTCATCCTTGTTGGTGGGTGTATTCCACCCATGACCGGTCAAAGGAGAAGACCAAATAGTTGACCGGTCAATCTTGAAAATTCTGGAAAGGGAGACTTTAATCGTCAGCAAGTGGGTATTTGATCGGTCCGAATTTGACCGGTGTACTTCGGGAAAAAGTATACCGGTCAAACTACTTATCACTCCATTCATTCCCTAAGTACGATAAACTCATCCCTCAGAAATTACCCGGTGTAGTTTCTAGGGTTGGAAAGTGTCGGCAGAGGAGAATCTACGAGGGCTTGGCGTGTAGCGACCCGTGTCAGTAGAGGACAACTGGAGATGCTGAAGAATCCATCCAAGGCACTACCTGACAAAGGGAATAATCCCCCTCACAAGGCGACAAGGCAGCTCGAGGACGAAACCAGTCACCTCGCACCACATCAGCAGCATGCCCCCACGTGGGCGCACGTGGTCCTGTCCCCTTAGCCTAGTATAAATACTCATGTAAACCTCAGAAAGAGGGATCCGAATTGATTCTCTCTAAACTCCCTTGTAAAAGCACCCGTGCATTCTCCATTATAATACAAATTGGGCTACAGGTGTTCCACCTAAAGTCCTACCGGTCAATCTGCGTGTTTTTACCTTTCTTACTTTGCCAAATCAAGCGAGCTATTCTAGACCCGGTCTAGTATAGTTTGACCGGTCAAGTAATTTACACCATCAGAAGTCAAAGTCTACAAACTTTAATTAAGAAAAATCAAAATGAGAAGAATATTTCTGGACAAAGGAAATATTATTTTGGATATTTTTCAATTGTAGTTTAATTTTGAAAACTGTAAAACTAAACGGTAACTTTAAATAATTTCTTTAAATGTTAAAATTGGTGACAAACATATCATTCAATTTGTGGGTAAACTTTTATGTGCACTCTACATGTACTAAATAAATTATTATTAGAAAATTTAGTTAAAATAAACATTTAAACAAGAGTAAAGAAAAGTTATCAATTTTTAAGTAAAACAAATCAGTTTTGGGCCAGGGAGTCAGTCCATTTACGACATTTTAACAAATTTGGGTCAATAATAATAATAATAATAATGCCTTGAATCCAGCGTCTCAACTTTTGTGACATTGAGATCATCTTTTTTAGAGATCTGACTCACCGCCGAACTCGGGTTGGACCGCACTAGGGTTTACTCCAATCTCCCAAACTAAAACCCTAGTTTAACCCCGGTTAAAAAAAAAGCAGAAGAAAATAAAAATAAAAAATCTACAGTTCAACTTCACGTGTATTCTGCAGTTTACTATCATTCATTCATTTTTACCGTTTTTCTTCTGTGTCATCATCTGGTACGACACCTGTAAATTTTTTTTTCCTCCTCTGGAAATTATTTTATTTTTTTACTTCTCGAGCGCAGAACATATTTTGACAAACAAATTAAATTAAGTTAATGAGATTTTTGCCCCGATTAATTCAGGAAATTAAATCTGGGTTTTTCAACATTTACGGCGCGGCCCCCAATGGAAGCTTTTTCTCTTATTTTCCGCCCTTTTATTTTTACCGCTCCGCATGCAAAAAAGAAAAGCCGGTAAAAAAGTAATTATAATCATAGTAATAATAGTGAGCGAAAGAAAGCAGAGAATCACAGCTGCTCTTTATTTTTCTCCCCCTCTACAGTTCTGGTGATTGCCAGCCGGAATCCGGGAATTCCGGCAGTCTCCGGCGGAGGAATTGGTAGATGTTGCGGTCAGTTGGCTCTGTTCCGGCGTTCTTTTCCGGGGTTTGGGTGTCTTTTTGTTGAGGAGAATAATCGAATTTGCGGCGGCGGCGCGCGCATTTTCCGCTGATGGCCGCCGGGGAATAGTTTCTCCATTTGGTATATCGAACCCCCTTTTCTTTCTCCTGCAAAAGTGTGGATCAGCTTTAATTTCTTCTTTCTTTTCTTTTCTTTTATTGTTTTAAAAATGCAAAAAAATGTTTTTTTATTAATAAAAAGAAAAAAAATTAATGGGTTCTGCTTATCACCGCCATTACTGCTTATGGGAAGAATCTTTTTGTTGCCTGTTTGTACTATAAACTCAAACACTCTCTTATGTATCTCTGATGTTAGATTCTTGCAGAGAGAGGACAGAGTATGTCAATATTGTTTTTTTAAAATTAATTTTTTTTAACATTTTAAATTAAAAATCAGCAAGAATGTAGCAGGGGACAAGAACAAGAGTTACAAGACTAACATTTAGAAAAAATACAGATTTTTTTTCTGTTCTGGGAAACTAAATATGGAATTAAAAATGGGATCTTTATAATGATGGAGTAATTGTTTTCTTTAAAAGGGAAAAAGAATGCAGGGATTGTTCTGCATCAAGAAAAGCAGAAAATATGTTTCCAGGATTGAGATTGTTTTCTGAGACAGACATAATAATAGAATGGAATTGGAAGATTTTGGTTTCTATTTATGTTTAAAAGGGATTTGAATAAATAAATGATTAAATAATTGAATGAATTTGGAATCTAATGATATTATTGGTGATTCTTGGCAGGCTTTCTATTGAGTTTCAACAGCTATGAAGAGGAGAGCCATACATCATAACCAACATCCTTTCAATGTCTACCGTAAGCCGTTTTTCTTTGCGTTTTGAAATAAAATGTTTCCTTTACTCAGAGAGTGTTCGTGAGTGCCTTTTGAAACGAATCTCAACTTCTGCCTTGAATGGAATCGATTTGATATGTTTGAGAATGTATGAACTAGTCGGAGATATTTTAAGATTCTATGGTTAAAAACTGAAAATGATCATTTTTTAACAAAAATTCAAGCAAATCCCGAACATCCTCTTAATTGTGTAATTTAGCAACATCATCAACCATATATGCCTTTGGTTTGCTGCAGCTTTTGAGGTATTTCGGAATGAAAGTTGGCAACCGGTAGAGCGCGTAAGAATTCAGAATGGGGCATTTGCTATGCACGTTTTAGACGAAGGGGAATTGATCGAGGAGGATATTCCTATAACAAACATTAGAATAAGCTCAAGAAAAGCAACTACTTTGGACTGTGCTTGTTTTCTAAGGCCCGGACTCGATGTTTGTGTCTTTTCTACCCCTCACCAAACAGAAGACTCGGATTCCGATGAAAATTCAGATGATAAATTTGAACCCGAACCCGTAAGTACCTGAGAACTCATTTTGTTTCTATTCCAGTCATATACTTTTTTTATAGCCAGAGGGTGAAAATATATTCATATATTTGTAGGTATGGATTGATGCGAAAATAAGATCCATAGAAAGGAAGCCTCACGACTTTGGGTGTGACTGCGTTTTCCATATAAGTGTGTATATCACCCAAGGCCCGCCTCCCATTTTGAAGAAGACGTTAAGTAAGGAGGTCAAAACGGTCACACTTCAACACATTTCCATTCTACAAAAACTTGAGTTGAAACCGTGTGAAGAGAAACATTACCGTTGGAACTTCACCGAAGACTGCAATGCCCTCCAGACATTTAAGTTGTTCACCGGAAAGTTTTGCAGCGATCTCACCTGGCTCCTTGTCGCGTCTGTTCATAAAGGCACGGGATTTGACGTTAGGTCGGTCCACAACCGCATCGTCTATGAGATATTGAAGGACGAAAACGACATTGATGCGGTGGATTCAGGGTACGGTTCGTACGCCGTGAATTTCAAGGTGGAAAATGACGTTTCTACCCTTGTCGTCGTAGAGTTTGACGTGAACGCCACCACCGAGAGAGGAGGACAACCACAACAAGATGGGGCGGGACCACTTGTCTTGTACGATGAGTTGCGCCGTTCCAAGCGTAGGTTCGTACAGCCCGAACGGTACTTGGGGTGGGAAGAGTGTCTGACGGAATTCGAGGTTGAAGTTACGCGACTAGGGGGAGGAATGAAGTATAGGACAGAGGAAGTGGGAGAGTTACCGATGGCCCTCTCCATTCAAGCTGACCATGCAATGAAGTCTGGTGATATCGACCCGTCTCTCGTGCGTTACCGAAGCGAAAACGCGACGAAATCAGTGACAAAGCGGGCCCTCGGCGACAAAAAACAACTTGCTATCATTCCTCATAAAACATCCGGAGAGAACCGTTCGGAGCCTCACAAAGACAGTGCGGTTAACTTTGAAATCGACGAAGATCTATCTGCGGAGATCAAAGAAATAGTTTCCAAATACATTTACGTGAACGGTTCCTCGGACCTGCACATGAACAAAGCCGCATTCAGAATGATGAAGGGGAAGCGTTGGGCGGGTCAAACCAAGGTTTCTAAGCTGAAGTTTTTGGGGTTGGATATTAGGAAAGGCGGAACCGGTACGAGCAAGAAAGGGTATAAAAGACGCGATTGCCCTCCTTCCGAGAGGGACAGCATATACGACATCAGATCGTTTAGGAAAGGGTCGATAAGCGCCAATGTGTACCGGGAACTGATCCGGAGGTGTATGGCGAACATTGACGCGACTCTTAACAAGGAGCAGCCCCCTATCATGGACCAATGGAAAGATTTTCAATCAAACAAGTCGTGTCAGAGAGAGCGTTTTGAAAATGAATCGACAAATCCCGAGGAAGAGCTGTCCGAGCTTGACATGCTGTGGAAGGAAATGGAACTCGCATTGGCTTCGTGTTACCTTCTCGACGACCACGAGGTAAAATGACTATTTTACCCTCTTATTTTTCTGCTCCACTTTTGTTCCTTAACGGTTTTGTGTTACAGGGAACGAACTTGCAGACTGTTACTGAACAACATATGGCAAATAAGAATGGAAGTAAAGTTTGTCAACACGATTTTCGGCTCAATGAGGAGATTGGAATTATTTGTAGACTATGTGGAGTTGTGAGCTCCGAAATAAAAGACGTTCCCCTACCCTTTGTAAGTCGAATCGTGTCACAAACTTATTCTGCTTTGAAATACTTTGTCCCCAATCCTAAACCAGACTAAATACAACAACAACAACCCAGTTAAATCCCACAAGAGTAGGGTCTGGGGAGGGTGTGTGTACGCAGACCTTGCCCCTACTTGAAAGTAGAGAGGCTGTTTCCAAAGAGACCCCCGGCTCAACATCGAAAGTTGCATTGCTTGACTAACTGCTACTTCATTAATTAAAGAAGCGCAGATAGTTTAGAGATCCATTTTGATTTATTCCATCACACCCCAAAGCCAAAAAATGGTGAAATTTTGGCTCCATCGGAGATGATGGAAATCCTAAACCAGACTAAATAAAACAGAGTAATATGTACCAATTGGTTTTGCTTTGTTTTTTTGTACAGATGCCATCAGCAAGCTCGAATACAGGGAAGGATCAGAGACCGGAGGAAGTGACCGAGGGAGACGATGCTGTTGACGTGGACCACTTCCTCATCCCGCCCTCATCTTCCAACAAACCTGCTGCGTCCGAGGGAGAGGCGGGAGAAAACGTGTGGGCTTTGATACCGGACCTCAGGCACAAGCTGCGGGCCCACCAGAGACGAGCCTTTGAGTTCCTCTGGCGGAACATCGCGGGGTCCACAATCCCAACAGAGATAGACCCCGAGAGCAAGAAGAGGGGCGGTTGCGTCATTTCCCACACCCCCGGCGCCGGGAAAACCCTCCTTATCATCGCCTTCCTTGTCAGCTACTTGAAGCTGTTCCCGGGGTCCCGCCCCCTCGTGCTTGCCCCAAAAACCACTCTCTACACATGGTACAAGGAGATAATCAAGTGGAAGATTCCGATCCCAGTCTACCAGATCCACGGCGGCCAAACCTACAAAGGCGAAGTCTTGAGGCAGAAGATGAAGCTCTGCCCCGGCCTTCCAAGAAACCAGGACGTCATGCACGTGTTGGACTGCCTGGAAAAGATGCAGAAGTGGCTGGCCCACCCGAGCGTCCTCTTAATGGGCTACACCTCGTTCCTGACCCTGACCCGGGAAGACTCCACCTACGCTCACAGGAAATATATGAACCAGGTTTTAAGACAGTGTCCCGGGATCGTGATCCTAGACGAGGGACACAACCCTAGGAGCACAAAGTCAAGGCTGCGGAAGGCATTGATGAAAGTCAACACGAGTCTCCGTATCCTGTTGTCCGGGACATTGTTCCAGAACAACTTTGGGGAGTACTTCAACACACTCTGCTTGGCGAGGCCGAAGTTCGTTGATGAGGTCTTGAAGGAGCTTGACCCCAAGTACAAGAAGCAAGCCAAGTCGCGGTTTTCGTTGGAAAATCGCGCTAGAAAAATGTTCATTGACAAGATTTCGAAGAGGATCGATTCGAATAAAGAGAAAGAGAGGAAGGAGGGGTTGAACATATTGAAGAAACTAACCGGGGGGTTCATTGACGCTTACGAAGGCGGGAGTTCGGACAACCTTCCCGGTCTACAGTGCTACACATTGATGATGAAATCGACGACTCTTCAACAAGAGATTCTAGTGAAGTTGCAAGAACAAAGGCCGATATACAAAGGGTTTCCTTTGGAGTTGGAGCTTCTGATTACCCTTGGGGCTATCCACCCATGGTTGATCAAAACCACGGCGTGTTCAAGCCAATACTTCAAGCAAGAGGAGTTGGAGGCGCTTGAGAAGTTCAAGTTCGACCTAAAACTCGGGTCAAAGGTCAAATTCGTCATGAGCCTAATCCCCCGTTGTCTCCTACGGAGGGAAAAGGTCTTGATTTTTTGCCACAACATCGCCCCGATAACCCTCTTCTTGGAGATATTCCAACGGTTCTACGGGTGGCGTAAGGGCGTGGAGGTCCTCGTCCTCCAAGGCGACATCGAGCTCTTCGAGAGGGGTAGGATTATGGACAAGTTCGAGGAGCCCGGCGGGGCGTCAAAGGTAATGTTGGCGTCCATCACCACCTGCGCGGAAGGGATAAGTTTGACCGCCGCGTCTCGGGTCATCTTGTTGGATTCCGAGTGGAACCCTTCAAAGAGCAAGCAGGCAATTGCCCGCGCCTTTCGGCCCGGGCAAGACAAGGTGGTTTACGTGTACCAGCTTCTGGCAACGGGGACCCTCGAGGAAGAGAAGTACAAGCGGACGACGTGGAAGGAGTGGGTGTCGAGCATGATATTCAGCGAGGATCTCGTGGAGGACCCGTCCCACTGGCAAGCCCCGAAGATCGAGGACGAGCTGCTCGGGGAGATCGTGGAGGAGGACCGCGCCACGCTGTTCCATATGATCATGAAGAACGAGAAGGCTTCCAACATGGGAAGACTTGTTCAAGAGTGACATTCGGATTTCTCATCGTAATCTGGACGATGGCGACGACCTGCAAGTTTATGGATGGACCCTTAAATCATGGTATTCTCATTATTATTGCTTAATCAGTTTAATAAACTCTGTTTTAATAAAGACCTTTTCATGCACTGATATCCTTTACCTCATGGAACTGCGTTAATGTCTGTGAGGTTTTCTTTGGGGAGGATGTTTTTTTCTTTTAATGTAATGAGAATGTTGTTATTTGTACTATGTAAGCAACTCCTAATGGTGTGTATTTGTAACATAAATTTCATTAATAATTGTCATCGAAAATTTTATTATTTGACTATTTGAGCACAAAGCACGTTTTTTCTGGTATTTTTGCATTAGTGTGGTTAAGAATGTGTGTTTTCGCCTTATAAGGCTCTTCATGAAAGGATTATCTGTGCTGATGATCAAATTTGCGAGAGGCTTTTATAGACACGGTGAAGGATGACAAGTTGCCGTTCGCGGCTCTCTCCAATTATCGTGTCTAATCGCGCGAATTGGTGTGACGCACTTCATCGAATTTGTTAAGTACAAAAGTCCGAAAAATAAAAATTTAATTGAATTTTTAACACAATACTTTGTCTAAAATAAAAAAAAATAAACTCAAGGAAGCGTATATTCCACATCACCAACTTTCTTTGATGACTATTATTATGATAACATTAGTCATAGTTATTCAAATTACACTAAAATATATAATAAGTTCTCGTTCTAGATAGTGTTTGATTGAAAGTTTGGAAAATGAAAATACTAATCCCTGCGTATTAAAAAAAGAGTCATGTTTTTTGTTTATGATGTTCTGCCGATGTTAATTTCAATACAATATATTTGAAAAATCGTTCAAAATTTAAAATTAAAAAAAAGTTATATATTTAAAAATTATTTCAAAAAATTCTATCAAATAAATGGTGGTTTGACTCTTTCATTTTATCAAATAATAAATGAAAAGTACATAAATAAAGAAGATATAATTTGATCCTAGAACAATAAAAAGAACTCTTTTTTCAGGTAGTGTATTATTATACTCACCCGTCCCGATTTATATTGTGTGTTTCAGTTTACGATGTTTGACCAAAATTATTTTCAAATCGTTTTATATATAAAATGATGTAAAATTAAAAATTATATGTAAAATACTACTAGTACTTCAAAACATCTACAAGACTAGTGGTGACATGAAAATATTGTTTTATCAAATGATTAATGAAAATAGAGAAAGATAGTAAATAAAATTTGACCTTCGGAATAATAAACAAATAATTGTCAAAATGTCTTGCCAAAAAAGGAAGAGAATAGTCAAGCACCGAATAACGATAAAATTACTTCCATAAGAGCATTGGCAGGGGCGAGTAAAAAAATTGCCTCGCCTTGCCATGAGAGGAGAGCCGCTTCTTGCAGCCGTGTGGGAAGAGAGAGGTGGAAGTCTGCCGTCCGTGCCTATGGGTGAGGCACCCTGCGTTGCGAGGCATCCGCGAGGCAAATCCAAATCCCTCTGCCACCGTAATCGCAACCTCAAATCTGCTCCGCCACCGTAATCGCAACCCCAAATCTGCAACTTTGCCGACGGTAGAGACTAAGCAGCGAGGAGGCGGAACTGGGGAAGAAACAGAGCAGGAGCATTTTTTATTTTAATCTAACCCTAACCTAAATCGAAAGTAAGCCAGTAGAAGTCTATCCGTCGTCTTCTTCAGACTTCGACTTGGCAGGCCTGATAACTCAAATCTCTGGTAACCACTACTTCGCCGGAATCTCGCCGGGGGGGCACTTGTCCTGTCAACCCCCCCCCCCCCCTCTCCTCCGCCCATGTTTGCCGTGCCACGCCACAATTGGAGTGACTTGCCATTGCAAACCATGGAATGCCACACTCTTTGCACGCTTGATTTGATTGGTCGGAAGGTAACACGTCATCTCATGACATTCCATTACAATACTCGTCATTGTCAATGCTCTAAGTCATTATATTTCCTCCTTCAAATGGAAAAGTTTGGCCTTGACTCTTTATAAATGAATTTGTGTAATTGGTTTCAAATTGAAATTAGTGAAAATTGTAAACTACTCCCTCCGTCCTGAAATGTTCTTCCCACTTACTATTCAAACGGTCAAACTTTAATCACTTTCTTTACCTATTTTCACTAGGTATTTGATAAAATAGTATGGCCTTGTCACATCTTGTTTTATAGAACTTTTGATGTAGTTTTTAAATATATAAATTTTATTTTTTAATTTTACACCTGCAATCAAATAACTTGAATTAAAAGTAAAGTCGGTCAAACTTCGTAAACAGAACCGGGAAGAACATTATAGGACGGAGGGAGTATGAATATAAAGCTTTTTATGATGTTTTTACTTTCATGTTTTTGCATTTGATTTAGATGGATGAAATTTTACTTATAAAAAATCTTACAACGGTCAATAACTTGTCATAGAGGGGTATTATGAGAGATTTTTCTGTAAGTGTCGCCGTGTAATTAAGTTTTATGAATGGAGAAGAGAAAATAACTTTAACTCTAGATTCATTCATTCATACTAGAGTCTTATTCTTCGTTACTTCTTCCATTACAAATTAAGTTGTATATTTACTATTTATATGATTAAACTTGATTTATTCACTTTCTTTCATTATTTTTTTACTTGTTTCGTAAAATAATATATGCATATCACCTCTTGTTTCGTAGAGATCTTGAAATACTTTTTTCATATATAAATTTTATTTTCTAATTTTGCTCTAATTCTTAAATAAATTGTATTTAAAATAATTTTACGTAAACTAAAATAGATAATTTAAATTTAAATTAGGAAAGGAGTAATACGGAGCAACAAGATATAACAAAATTGAACTTAACTCAAATGAAATTCACTTATAATATTAATTGAAAATGTTAAAACCCACTTAATTTCAACGATTTTGAGTAAAAATAAGTCACAAAAACAAGAAAGTTCATTAAATTAAGGAGAAATTTCACTGAAGACATCCAAACTTTGAGTGATATGTCATTTTAATGTTTAAACATTATTTCTTCTTGCAAAAACACATAAAAAGTTTCACAAAAATACTAGTAGCCGTATTTCATATTACTTCCAGATTTCCTTTCCTTTGTCCTTTACTTTCCACCCTTTTTGACGAAGAAATGAGAGAATACGAGAAAAAGAAAAAAAAAAAGAATTAGTCAAAATTAAAAATTAGAAATATATAAAGTTGTACTTAAGCCCAAAGTGACATAACGGTAATTTAGAAATCGACTTCAGGTATTTTTGTGAAATTCCTTCAAAATTTGAGTATTTTTGCGAGAAAAAAATGAAGTTTAAGTACAAAAATCATTTAATATTCAAAGTTAAAAAATTAACATTGAAATTTATGTATAAATAAAAGGAAAAGAGGGACAAATAAAAGACTCCATCCAAAGACTCTTTTGCAAGTTGAGCATCCACTTGGAGTAGGCTGCCGCCGCGCCGTACGCCTAATCTATTCCCTAATTACCAATCAGTGGCTTCTTTTTCAAAGAAAACGTACCTAATTTTCCGCTGCTTAAGCCTCTTCCGCTTTTTTTATGCACAATCCGTCCACACAAATTACTTGTGGATTAAATAAAAAGATAGGTTATACTCCCTCAGTCCGTAATTATTTGTCTACTTTTGAGTTTTTCGGTCAAAATCTGTAAGTTTTAGATATTGATACAAAAAGAGTTTTATTAGATTTATTATATCAAATATTTTTAAAATGTTATTTTATTTAATTAAAATAAAATATACGGAGTATATTTTATTAAATTATAAGTCAAGGTGAAAAATAGTTGATCGAAAAAAATTAAAGCTAGACAAATACTCAAGGACGGAGACAGTATATAAGACCCACTAGGACACCATATTTAACTATTTATGGGCAAGTTGATTCCTACTTTCAAATCTTTATCTTTCTTTGAGGTGATCTTGGATTCATTCCATTTTTTATTACAACTTGTGCATGTAATGATTTTGGAAAAATCTAAAGGACTAGAGGTATCCTGGTTTATCCTATGTGCATACTAACTTTTCACATATAGACTCACACACTTTTTGTGTAAAAGACCGACGTTGCGTGTCTGTGAAAAGATGGTGTATACTCTAAACATATAATTTTGGGGTATTCCTAACAAATCTTAATGATTTTTGTTTGTTTGCTTGGAAGCGTAAAATTAATATAGTGTACAATTACCTATAATAGGAGCTTGTCATGCAAAATATTGAGATTATAGTCTAATTTATTTTCAAAGAAATCACTCTAAAAAGAAGTAAAAATATAAAGAAACTATCAAAATATAAATTTCATGTTTTTATCCCCGAAGTAGAAGTTTACATTGTTGTAATGTGACACTATATATTAAAATTTCACAATAATTTTTTATAATGTATAGTAAGAGTGATCATGATACGGTATTTAGCTTATACAGATATCGTACCAATTCAAATATTTCGATTCGATATGAGATTTTACGTTGTACTAATCCTGATTTCGAAATTTTTGTTTGAGATTGTTCCTTTCTGGTTTTTGGTAGGTAAATTGCCCTTAAAACGACAAGATAACTAGATGAGAATAGATAAACAAAGATTAAATATAATATCTCCGGTCTTAAAAACATTTTTTGTTTTGATCTTTTTTGTCAATTACTGACGCTCTTTGTTTATAAATTATGAGAAAAAATATATTTAATTATAATATAAATTCAATGTAATTGAGTTTATCTTAGGATATAGTTTGGTATATCACATTTTTAAATTGCATATTTATTTAAAGAGTAGGTCTAAAATGACACAAGTGCTACTCCTGTCATTTGCTTACATCAGTTCGTTTGGGATACCTACGGTGCTCTGTTTGTGAAAATGACGGTTTCTACCTCCCTAATCCTCCCTCTAAACCCCCACTCTAGCCCTCCCTCACAAACAGAGCACCGTAAGTACCCCAAACGAACTGGTGTAAGCAACTAGTGTACGAGTAACTGACATCATTTTAGACGCTCCCTTATTTAAATCATATTTAATTTGTAATAAAAAAAAATGTTACTATGTGGCACCTCCAACTTGAGAAATATGTGTATATAAATAAATAGTGGGGGAAGAGTATATCCCAAGTAATTAAGAGAAGAAAAGCAAGATATGCCTTCTACCATTCTCCTTCCCCAATCAAATCCTCACGCCCATCCCGCCTCCACCGCGGCGGCGAGCCTCCTCAAGCGGACGCAACCCAAGCTGAGTATTCCAGTACCGGCCTCGGAGGCGCCGGACCACGTGTTGCGACACCACGCCCACGAGGTAGGCCCCAGCCAGTGCTGCTCCGCGGTGGTGCGGCGTGTCTCCGCTCTGCCGGAGGCGGTGTGGTCCCTCCTCCGCCGCTTCGACAACCCGCAGGCGTACAAGAGCTTCGTCAAGAGCTGCCACGTCATCGTCGGAGACGGAGACGTGGGTACCCTCCGGGAGGTGAGCGTGGTTTCCGGCCTCCCTGCCGCCAGCAGCACCGAACGCCTCGAGATTCTGGACGAGGAGGAGCATGTCATTAGCTTCGCGGTGGTCGGGGGCGACCACCGCCTCAGCAACTACCGGTCCGTCACGACCGTCCACGATGACCAGGACGGGACGGTGGTTGTGGAGTCGTACGTGGTGGACGTGCCGCCGGGAAACACCGTGGAAGAGACTTGCGTGTTTGTGGACACGATCGTGAGGTGCAATCTTCAATCTTTAGCACAACTTGCAGAGAACTCCAAGGACAAGCAAAGTAATTAAAATTTGTTAATTGTTGCATATAAATTCATCCCTCCAAAAATTATCACATTCATTCCTCAATGTTATCTCAAGTTTGTACAATGGTACATCTTTAAATATAATTTTTAAATATATAATTTTTGTATTTTAATTTTACATTATTTTTTCATGTGAAATACTCACCGTCTTCATTTTGATTATAATTTTATTTTCTCTCTCTTCCTCATAAATTTTGCTTATTTATATATTTTTATTGATTATTTGATAAAATAAAATATTTTTATCATCTCTTGTTTTGTAGAATTTTTGGTGTATATTTTCAACATGTAGTTTTTATTTCTCATTGATGTACCAATTAGTTAATAAAATGATTTCAAATATTGTAGAATTTTACCTCGTAATTTTCATTTTGTAATCAAAATAAAGACAACGGGAGTATTTAAGAATAACTTCTGTCAAACATCTTAATGCACAACAAGCAAATAATTTTTAGAGAGAGAGATTATGTCAAAATGTAGAAGAGTTTTTTTGGATTCAAAGGGTCTATTAGTTCACTAAAGTAAAGTGGAGTACTAATCTAAATAAGAGTAAAACATACTCAGTGTGTTCTTTGGTATTATGTACAAACATTATTGACATTGTTACCCCTATTTCGGAGTAGTACTCATTTAATCTTAATTTAGTCTATTTTCTTTTCTTGTTTTGTCAATTTTTTTTGTAATTTTTATACAGATTATATATAAATTTTAATTTTGAAATTTATACTTCCAAGTATAGATAAAATATTCAAATAAAAGGTTTATATTTTAAACTCCAAAATAATAGGACTACATTCCTTCGGCAAGTTAATGGTAAATAATTACGGAGTAGTACTCATTTGATACCGTCTCACAGAACCTTTTTCTTTTTTTTTTTCATCCGTCCCAAAAAATACTTCTCATTTTTATTAAAAAGTCACTTTTACCTCTTATTTTTTCATATCCTACCTATCACATCATACCTTTTTACTAATAATATATTCATCAAATCATACTTTTACTCATTACATCAAAGTACATTTTTGGAAATTCAATACCAAAATACACTCTCCTTAAATCTCGCTTTAAAAATCAAAACTTCCATGTTTCCGGGACAGAGGGAGTAATTTTTTGTATTATTGGTAATACCAATGGAATAAAACAAACGTGTTATTCTTATTTGAAAACATAAATGTGCTCTTGAACCTTTGGTCAAATGGGTGACCAGGCATGTGTTTAATCACTTCTTTAATTTCCTAATTGCAGTTAGAATTTTTCGTCTTTCTTTCTTTTTTTAAAAAACAAACTCTATTAAACTTTGATCATCCTATTATTTGTGAACTTAAAATAGTAAAATTTTAATTTTTTAATTTTATACGAAATATATTTTCATACTCCCTCCATCCCAAATTATAATGCATGTTCAATATTCACAGAGTCAAACTTCATTCACTTTATTTCTTAATTTTCGTTAGCAAATTGATAAAATAAAGTACTATTGTCACTACTAGTTTTATAGATCTTTTGATGTAATATTTTAATATGTAATTTTTATTTTTTCACTATATACCATTTGTCATATAAAATAATTTGAAAATAATTTCAATCAAACATCGTAAACCAAAACATACATTATAAAATGGGACGGAGGAGTAAATAAATTAAATTAAAAATAAAGTAAAAAACATGGGAGTACCGGTAGTTGGTATATACTCCCTCTGTCCCTCTGTATTTGTCCACTTTCATTTTTACACACCATCCAATGCACTTCTTTAATCCATTTTATCTTGTAATTTGTATATTAAAAAATTATAAAAATTATGTATTAATAATCTATATGTTAAGACAAATCAAACAAGATCACACATGACTATATTTAGGCTTACACATTGATGGGTATATTCCTATACCCGACCCGGACAACCGAAAGGGACAGGTCAAAATATGACCGGTCACTTTTATCAATCATCAAATGAAGTTAACTCTTCGATTGGGACGGGTCAAAAGTTGACCGGTCACATTTTGGGCGTTAGCCAAAATGTCGCCTAATGTTACAAAGAACAATCTAGAAGACCAGAGACGGGTTGAGCACAAAGAATGACCGGGTAACCTTTGAGAGAAGGTGACCGGTCATATCATCTCACTTGACAAACATTGGTCCAGTATCTCAGGCATGGTGAACCACGTCAGAGGTCAAGGGGACACCCCGCCGCTCATCCATCACGAGGCACACAGTGAAAGGGATGTTTGTCATTTTGCAGGGTTGATTGGATTGAGAATATCCATTTTAGTCTTTGATTGAACAGTGCTTTTTGGTTGTATTAGTAGCAAGTCCATGATTGTACAGTGCTTCCATTATCTACAGTGACCTTCCCACGAGCTTCCTATTTTGTCCATGGATGAACAGGGGAAGGTCACAAATCCTCCTCTATAAATATGATGATATTGGATAGAGGAGGGGATCCAATTTTTTCTCTCACTAAAGTTCACTCTTGAGATAGAGTAAGAAATATAATTCGGACTGAGGAGATTTACCCGGTCTAGGTCATACTTTGTGTTCTTGTTGTGTGTTTTATATTACGGGTCGAGTGTGTCCAGGTCAAACCCGGTTAACCCACCCAGCTATATTTACACCATCATTTTTGGCGCCGACCGTGGGACCCGAACCCACGACCACGTCAAAACTTTACCCCCACTAAATATCCACAAACATGTCTTCGAGCAACTACAACGCTGTGTCAAGCCAGGCTGCGAGTGAAAGCACTCCTGCCATCCCATTGATGATGTCGAGCATGGGGACGACCTTTGCTCCGATCACTACTGTAGGATCAATTGGCATGATCCCAATCATGTCAATCCCAACTCCTACGCCGACGACAACAATGTTCCCAGGCTCGATAACAACGCCTGGTGGAGCATTCACACCATACCCGTCAGCTTGGGCTCAGTTTGCTGCTGACCCGGCAAATGCTCAGGCTCTACAGGGTTATCAACAGGTGATGGCCATGATGCAACAGGCAGGTGGCTTCATGCCATTTGCCTATCCTGGTATGACGCCGCCAATTATGCCACCTCCGGTGTCGACCCCGTCGACATTTGTCCCTAGGATGGTCCCTATACATCCGGTGAATTTGACGGGGACTTTGAATGAAGCAGCGCCCTCAAATGTCCATGAAATCAATGAGGCGGAGCAGGAGGCGGCCCGCAGGAAGAAGGGTAAGGCTATAGCCGAACCCAGCAAGACTCGAGATTCGGCATTCAAACGCCTAGGGGGCAAAGAGGATGGACCCCGCAAGTCTGCCAAGCTACGTCTTGGTCCTGAGATGGGCCGGACTAGCGCAATGGAAAGACTTGGCGGGGGTCGTCACGCCCAATCTCGTCGTTCTAGGGAATCTGAGACGATTCACCAAGACGAGGAGGAAGCAGAAAGCCAGCCGAGGGCGTCGGCATACACCAGGCTCTCATACGATGAGGATGACCTGGACAAGATAGGGAGCGTAGCAAGGAAATTACGTGCCCTGGAAGAAAAGGTGGAGGAGAAGGCGGGAGCGAAAAAACACACCTTGGCTAAATCTCCCTTTTCGGCCAGGGTACATGCGCAGAGGTTGAGGCGGAAGATTAAGCTGGACGTGGAGAAATTCACAGGAAAGGAGGATCCAAACGTCCACCTTGACACCTTCCACAATGCAGCACAGATGGCCGGTGCACTGATGCTGAGGAGTGCTTGCTCTTCTTCTCATCCTTGAGAGGGAGGCCTGTGGAATGGTTTAACGGCCTTCCCCATGGCAAGATTGGGTCCTTTGAGAAACTTGCTGAAGTTTTCCGCAAGAAGTACCAGGACAACTGCATCAAGAGAAAGAAGTTTACCTACCTTAACACGGTAGGGCAGAGGGAGAAAGAGACCTTGACTCAATTCTTAACCCGCTGGAGGGACGAGGTTGACAAGGTAGAAGAGATGGACGATAAGACGGCCATGTCTTTGTTGATGAATGCCTTCCGGTCAGGTGACCTCTACACTGAATTCTGTAGGAGGCCGCCCTCCTCTTATCAGGAAGCCTACAATACGGCATGGGAATATGCAGAGGCAGAAGTGCTGAACAAGAATAAGCGGGAGCTAGAAGAAGGCTACACAAAGTCGAAATCCGACAAGCCGAAGAAGGATGAGCAGACAGGAGGGTCCAAACTAAAGGCCACATATGACGGATCCATCCACCAAATAAGGGATGATAAGAAGGGAGAGCAACCCAAGAGACAATGGACGGAGAAGTGGTGCACATACCACCAATCCGATTCCCACAACACGGCGGATTGTCGGAATGTCAAGGCTGTGCTCAAGGAGATGGCCTTGAAAGGAGAGCTTGGGGAAGGTTACGCGACGGGTAATAAAAAAGACCCGAAAGCGAACACCTGGACCCGTCATCAGGGAAAAGACCAAGGAAGGAGAAAATCCGGGAAGGATAACAACAATCCGGATAAAGAATTTATACAGATGATTGTCGGCGGCCCAGAAGGCGGGGACACTGCCTCCCAGAGGAAGAATTGGGCCAGGAGCTTGCACGTAGCGGTGGTTTCCCTGGAATCACAAGGGAAACAGGCAAGAAGGGAACCTATCACTTTCACTGATAGGGATCTGCCCAGGACGGGAGGATCATAATGACCCTTTGGTTATTACAATGGACATCAATGGAGCTGATGTGGCCAGGGTCCTGGTTGACACAGGAAGCAGTGTCAATGTTCTATACTTGGATGCTTTCAAGAAATTGAAGCTGGACAGGTCCATGTTGAGACCGTTGCAAACTCCATTGTCAGGCTTCACTGGAGCAGCATAGAAGCGGAAGGTCAGATCACCTTACCAGTTACCTTGGGGTCGGGTAACAGGACAGTGACCAAACAAATGAGATTTGTTGTGGTCGACATCAAGTGTGTGCATAATGCCATTCTGGGTAGGCCTGGGATCAACCAGGTCAGGGCTATTATTTCCATGGCACACTTATGCATGAAGTTTTACACTCCCAATGGAATCGGGGAGGAAAGGGGTGATCAAAAGAACGCCCGGTCCTGCTACTTGGAAGCAGTCAAGAAAATGACCCGCCAATTCGAACAAATTGATTTGGTCTCCCAGCAAGTAGACAAGGGAGAGGAGAAGGCTAGGATTGAGCCGGATGCAAACACGGAGGAGATCCATATTGATGCCTCCAATCCTGAGAGGAAGGTCAAAATTGGGGCTGACCTTCAGGAAGAGCTAAGGACTGAGATTGTCCAGGTGTTGACCAGGTATAAATCATTATTTGCCTGGAGTGTTGCTGATATGCCCGGGATTGACCGGTCAGTCATTTGTCATCGTCTCTCTGTTCTTGAGGGGTCTAGGCCTGTAAGACAGAAGAAGAGATTTTTGGCAAGTGATAGGAGGAACTTTGTGAAGAAAGAGGTCAAGGACCTACTTGAGGTAGGTCATATCAGGGAAGTAAACTACCCTGAATGGCTGGCCAATGTAGTCCTGGCTCCGAAGGGTGATACCTGGAGGATGTGCGTAGACTACACAGACCTCAACAAGGCATGCCCTATGGATTCTTATCCTCTCCCCAGCCCGGACCAAATGGTTGACGAAACCGCCGGGTGTGAGCTGCTAAGTTTCATGGATGCCTTTAAAGGGTATCATCAGATCTTCATGGCGGAAGATGACGAGGAAAAGACGGCCTTCCTCACCCCGGATGGGACATACTGTTACAAGGTGATGGCCTTTGGGTTGAAAAACTCAGGGGCGACCTACCAGAGGATGGTCAACAAATTGTTCAGGCCTTTACTTGGACGGACCATGGAGGCCTATGTCGATGATATGCTGGTGAAAAGCAGGACAGCCAACACACACGCTCAAGACCTGGAAAAATGTTTTGAGATTATGGCTAGGCATAATCTTAGACTTAATCCAAAGAAGTGTGTTTTTATCGTAAGGACGGGGAAGTTCTTGGGCTTCATGGTTACGAAGAGGGGGATTGAGCCAAATCCTGAGAAGATCAAGACCATTGTTGAGATGCAACCCCCAACCTCGGTAAGGGATGTCCAGAGATTGACGGGGCGCCTGGCGGCCCTAAACCGGTTCTTGTCCAGATCAGCTGAGAAGGCCTTACCTTTCTTTAAAGTATTAAAGAAAGCCAACACCTTCCAGTGGGATGATGAATGTGCCAGGGCATTCGAAGAGCTGAAGACATACCTGACTTCGGATATTGTCTTGTCCAAGCCAGAAACAAAGGAGACCCTCTACCTCTACTTAGGGGTTACTCAAATGGCTGTTAGCTCGGTCTTGATGAGGGATGATGGGGTCCAGAGGCCCATCTATTATGTAAGCAAGGCCTTAAATGGGGCAGAAAGTAGGTACACTCCTACGGAGAAGGCAGTGTACGCACTTTTTATAACAGCGAAGAAACTCACGTCGTACTTCCAAGCCCATCCCATTGTCGTATTGACCGACCTACCATTGCGCACAGTCATGAGAGACTCCACTTCATCGGGAAGGATGATCAAATGGGCCATGATGCTTACCCAATTCAACATTGAATATCGTCCGAGGACGGCGATAAAGGGACAGGCTGTGGCTGACTTTCTTGTGGAGATGACGGGTCACCAGGTGGAGGAACCGGAAAGGACGATCACAGAGCCTTGGTGGTCCATGTCAGTAGATGGAGCCGCTGGACCGAAAGGTTACGGTGGAGGTGTAGTATTCACAACTCCGGAAGGGTTCAAGGTATATCATGCCTTGATCTTCAATTTCAAGCTCACAAACAACGAGGCTGAGTATGAGGCATTGATAGGGGGTCTGAGATTGGCCAAAACCCTACAAATCACCTGCCTCAGGATCAAATCCGACTCAAGCTTGGTGGTAGGCCACATCAATGGCAACATGGAGGCCAAAGAAGAGAAGATGCAGAAGTACAGAGACTTGGCAAGGGCATTATTGAAGGATCTGACTGAGTATGTGATGGAGCAAATCCCTAGGGGGGGAAACACCGATGCTGACTTGCTATCAAAATTGACGCAAGCAGCCCCGGAGCATGTGTCCAAGTTGGCCAGGATTGAGACGCTGGAAAAGGCTAGCATTGAAAGGCTTTCTGTGAGCCTGATAGAGGAGGATGGACAGCCCAATCTAACCCTGGTGGAACCTGATGATATTTGGATGGATGACTTGGTCAAGTATTACATGACCGGGCAATTCCCTGAGGATGAGGATAGGGTAAGAAAAGTAAAGTTGAGGGCTCCAAGATTCCAAATGCTTGATGGAAGGCTATACAAAAGGGCATTTGGCGGTCCGCTGCTGAGATGCTTGACCAGGGCGGAGACGGAAAGAGTGATCGCCGAAGTTCATGAGGGTGTCTGTGCAGCCCACCAAATGTCCAGGACACTCGCACAAAGGATCATCTTGCTAGGTTATTTCTGGCCTACAATGAACCAAGATTGTGAGAAGTATGTGCAAAGGTGCAAGACTTGCCAGGTATTCTACAAGTTTCCGGGAAGGCCTGCGACATATTACCACCCAATTTCCAATGTTATTCCATTCGCAAGGTTTGGGATGGACATCATTGGGGCCTTCCCTCAAGCTCAAGGGAGGAAGAAGTATGTCATGGTCGCTATCGACTACTTCACAAAATGGGTAGAGGCGGAGGCATATGCAACCATCACAACCAAGCAGTGCCAGCGCTTCGTCTGGAAGAATATAATCACCAGGTTCGGGTCTCCTCGAAACATTGTGACGGATAACGGGCCTCAATTTCGGAATCCAGGGTTCACCAAATACTTGGAGGACTTCGGGATCACTCACAACAAGGCTTCCGTGGCCTACCCGCAAGGGAATGGTCAGGTGGAAAATGCGAACCGCACAATAGTCGATGGGATCAAAAAGCGGTTGGGTGAGGCAGGAACGAATTGGTTAGAGGAGTTGCCACATATCATCTGGGCTTACCGAGTCACTTCGAGAAGGGCCACCGGGGAGACACCTTTCGTCCTTACTTATGGATGGGAGGCCAGACTACCCATTGAAGCAAAGATAATGACCTTCCGGGAAAAGATCTATGAGGAGAAAGGGAATGAAGAGGACCATTTGGCAGAGTTGAACTTGTTGGAGGAAAGGCGGATGGTCGCTGAGGCTAAAATGATATAATACCAGCAAGCAGCCAAGGCCTACCATGATAACAGGGTAGGGCCTCGTTATTTCCAAGTCGGTGATGAGGTCTTGAGACGAAGGGAGGCCAGCAAACCGAGTGATGGTGGAAAGCTTGCGAAGAAATGGGAAGGTCCATATAGGGTCAGGGCAATATTACGCCCTGGGACATACAAATTAGAAACAATGGAAGGTCGAGAGTTGGAAAGGTGCTGGAATTCCCACCACCTTAGAAAATTCTACCGATAGACCAAATTGGCAGGGCATGTATTTGTAATACCCCTTCGACGATAAATAAGATATTTCTTCAATACTTGTGTTGCTGGGTCAGTAATACTAAACTAATGTCTTGATGTAAGAGGCAAGGTCAAAAAAAAAAATAAATAAACCCTTGAGATAGGGGCCTTGATGTTGAGGTATGGCCTTGAGATAGGCTGGGTCTGGAAGAGGACTCGCGTCCATACTTACATGGATCCCTACCAAATTTTCATTTGGATAGGGGCAAAAAGATGCCAAAGTAAAAAATGATTACCGTCTTGCATGAGCCATCCTTTGCGGATTGAAGGGTCTAGGGAAGACTAAAATTCACTTCAAACGCATAACATATGGACATGTAAGATTGGATGAGGGCTGGTTCTCACCGGCATACCCCCACGTGGGAAGATTGGGTTGGCTAGGTCAACCTAATGATTAGAGAATGGCACATTAAAAAACTTAAAACCTGGAAGAGGGGCCCTGGAAGAAGGGTGTTGCCTGGAAGAGGGCTGAACCTTGGAGAGGGTTCGTGATCATAGGACATGGTCAAAATCTCCGAAGAAAGTTCGGGTCTTGATGTTGAGACTTGATGATTCCAAAACCGTTTCGGATTATTCGTTCGAAATTTGAGCAAGGTTGCTGTTAGGCATGACACCTAGGCCAGAGGGGGAAAAGAAAGTGGCATGGTCAAAAGTGACCGGTCACTTTTTGATGTTCTGGATTGACAAGAAAATGCGAATGGGAAAAAATTAAAATTTGACCGGTCAAATTTGAGAAAAGTGATCGGTCACTTTTTAGTTGGCGGATTTGATGAAATCTGACAAAACTGGAAAGAATATTTTTTGACCGGTCACATTTTTGACCCGGCACCTGGACAGGAAATTTGGCGTCATGCTGGTTACATACTGCAACCAAGCCATTAGAACCTGGAAGTTGACTGGGTCAGGAAACAGGCGAGGAAGAAACCGACCTAGACGTTTTCAAGTCAAGAGACCAGGACATGAGATGACCTGGAAGTTTTCAAGCCTTGCGTCTAAAGTGGTCTTCAAAACTTCCAACCTAGCCTACTACACCATGACATGAGATGACCTGGACGCTTGTTGCAGTTCAACCTAGACACAAGCCGGTCCAGAAGACTAGTCAGGCCACAAGATCTGGACATTTTCAAGGTTGCAAGACCTAGATGTTTTCAAGGCTTGTACTTGACCAGGACGTAACATGACCTGGACATTTTCAAGTGATGGAATTGACCTGGACGCTGTCAACAAAGCCTACCAAACCTAGACGTTTCTAAGGCGTTAACCAAAGACCAGGACATGAGGTGACCAGGACAACTACAAAGGATAAAACCGGTTACTTCTTTTGACTTGGAATCAAGCATATTCTGAAAATTGTCAACCAAGCCAATGAGGCCTGGACGTTTTCAAGACCAGGACATGAGATGGCCTGGACGTTCTTTAAAACGATTCCTAAGGTATAAGGCCGGTTATTGTTTTCTACTTCAAGTAAGGACCAAACAAGGAAAACAACCATGCAAGTAATATCGAGCAAGCGAGAAAAAGGAATCAAACCATGCAAACTGAAAGAAGAAACAAGCCGATAAATTGAAAATCATACCAAACAAAAGATAATATTACGCAAGTCAGAAGTAGGCCGGACATCCCCCAGGCCTTGGGAAAATTCAAAGTTTTTTCAAAAAGAACCCTAACCTACTCTAGGGGAAAGGGGGGAGCTGGCTCTTCCTTATACAAGGCCGGGAGCTTCATTTTGGCCGGGTCAAAGGAGGGGTCCCTCTTTTGGAGTCTGGAATATAGAAGAGATCTCTCTTCCTTTTGACCACACTGGAACCCATAAGACCCGACGTCTGTTATCATTCTCTTTCCTTCCGGTTCCTTATACATGACTTTGAAAAAATCCATGGTATCCTCCGGATTGGTGAGAATGGACCGGGCGACTTCAGTGTGATGGCAGGCGGCCCAAATCGCATCATCATCAGGAAAGGCCTCCTCTTTTGACCGGGCAGTTTCTTCAGCTTGGGCCAACGCCTCTTCAAGCTCAGCGACCTTTCTATCGCCTTCCTCCTCCAACCGGGCAGATCTGGCCCTCTCCTCCTCCAGCAAAGCCCTCTCAGCCCTCAGCTCTACTTCTAACCTTCTCTCCCTCTCGACCAGGTCATTTATTTCTCATTTGGCCGAGTCAAGCAGGAGATTCAGTTGGGAGACCTGGTTGGTTGGCTCGATGAGTGACTGGCCAATCTCTTCAGATAGGACTCCAACCTGGAAAAGGAGTTTTGTCAGTTAGAGACCGGGCTAATAATTAAACCGGGCGAAAAAATAGAGATGGCGTACCTTTTGGAGTCTTCTGGTCAATGCAAGGAAGGCTTCTTCTACCGACTCCCCTTCCAAGTCAAGCGACCCGGTCTTCTTCTTCTTGCCGCCTTTGGAACTCTTATGGGAGCCCTTCCTTTTCTGGCCCTTAGCACGGGAAGAAGAATGGCTGGCCTCCTTGGGCTTGGATTCAACCCGGTCGCCTTCGGAGAAATGGAGGGCTGAGGGTGACTTCACCTGTTTGCCTCGAATGAGATCCTCAAAAGAAGAGCACCGAGCAGTTGAGGCCCCTTCAACTCCAATGTTTTGAGGAGGGGAGGGAGGGTTGCGATTGGGAGACCGGTGAGAGTTGAGGACTTCGACATCATCGTCATCATCTTCGATGATGGTGGTCATCCTGTTGAAGTTCATGTCTGCCAAAAAGAACAAAGTAACCGGTTAGATTTTACACCTTATCAAAATGAAAGTGGAATCAAAAGGTTGAGGAAAATTAACCAACCTGGATGAGGAGAGCCGGCCTCAGCGTGACCATCCGGGGAATCAGCCCGGTTATCCTCAGCGTCATGGGTCGCAGACGCACCCCCATCCGGGTTAGCTAGCCGGAATACCCAGCCCCCATAGGCATAAGGTTTCCCGGTCACAGGATCACCCTTGAGAAGTTTCTCGCAGGCGTCCTCAAGATCTTTAGTGGGCTCCGGTTGAACCCTTTCAGGTTTTATAACCCGGTCAGCCCACTCAGGGTTTGAGAGAGGAAATTGGTCAAGGGGAATTCAACAAAAACAAATCTTTTCTTCCATCTTTTGTGACTAGGAGGAAGACCGGTCACAAAAGATCTCTTATTACGAGAATGGAAATAGACGAAGCCCGGGCAATTACTAGTCCCGGGCAAGACTTCGTACATGTGGAGGAAAAGCTCAAGGGAAGGGTTGATTTTCAAATTTTCACAGATATTTACAAAACAATTCAAGAACCGGTGAGCATTTGGAGTAAGCTGGCCGGGCAAAATCTTGAACTTGTTACAGATTTCTACGAGGAGGGGGCGAAGGGGAAAGATAATGCCCCCCTCTAGCGAAGCGATGTGAAAACCCAACCGGTTTCCTTGGTGGGTTCTATGATGTTGGGCCAGGTGGTGTTAGAAAGGACTTTATAGCCCGGGGGAAGGACGGAGCGCACCTCGGCCAGGACCTTTTTTGTAACCCTAGAGGACTCTTTGAAGACCGGTCCTGAGTCAAGGGCTAGGTAGCCCATTGATCCCAATCGTTCTTCCCACTGGTCCCAGCTGAGGGTCTTGGGATTGAACCGACCGGGCAGTTGGTTCAAAGGAACAGGCTCCTGGGCAACTATTTCCCGGGCCTGGGAGCTAGACTGGTGAGAGGGGCGGCGAATCAAAGGAGTGACAGGGGGAGAAGAAGATTCAGAGTGGGAAGAGGAAGAGGGCTGAGAGCCAGATCCATAGGATTGGCCAGAGATGTTTTGGCTATCAGAAGACATTATGATTGCCGGTCAAAAAAGGGAAGAAAAATAAAAGACTAGGAGGACTGGAGCACTTACTTGGTGAGAAGCTAGAGAGAGAAAGCAGACCGGGCAAATTAAGAGAAACGAATGAGAGAAGTGAAGAAATGAGATGGGTTGGAGGAGTATTTATAGGAGAGAGAGAGGCGGTTTGGAGTTCGAGGCGACAGGTGGGAGGCTGAGGAGCTGACACGTGGATAAGGTAATGGTGAGGGGGGAAATTTGAATTTTGAAGGTGGAAGGTGAAAGGTTTTGGAGGGAAAACCCAAAACTAAAAGGCCAGGCTCAACGTTTGGACTCCCACAAATCCAAACGGACGGGTCATGCAGCGTGATCTACAAATCCAAAAGTGCCAGGTCTGGTATGAAGACGGTGAATCCAAAAAATGGGCAGGTCTCCATGGAAAGGTCATGGGAATGGCTTGACAATTTCGAAGAAGGACAGGACAGGTCTTGAAAAGAAAGGCTTGGCAATCCAGAGAAAGACATGTCTTGAAAGAGAAAGGTTTGATAATTACAAAAGTGACGGGTCTAAAAGGACAGGTCAACAAGAATGACAGGTCAACGAGAATGACTTGATGATTTCAAAGAAGGAAAGGTCATGGGAATGACTTGATGATTTCAGAAAAGGATAGGTCATGGGAATGACTTGATAATTTAGAAGAAGGACAGGTCATGGGAATGACTTGATGATTTCAAAGAAGAACAGGTCATGGGAATGACTTGATGATTTCAAAGAAGGACAGGTCATGGGAATGACTTGGTGATTTCAAAGAAGGACAGGTCATGAGAATGACTTGATGATTTCAAAAGTGATAAATCAACATAAATATACTTCCCGCCCTTGATGACTTCCTCACAAGGCCGGTAAGTGGAGGATTTCTTGATGGGTATATTCCTATACCCGACCCGGACAACCGAAAAGGACAGGTCAAAATATGACCGGTCACTTTTATCAATCATCAAATGAAGTTAACTCTTCGATTGGGACGGGTCAAAAGTTGACCGGTCACTTCCACTAAAAAAGTGACCGGTCACATTTTGGGCGTTAGCCAAAATGTCGCCTAATGTTACAAAGAACAATCTAGAAGACCAGAGACGGGTTGAGCACAAAGAATGACCGGGTAACCTTTGAGAGAAGGTGACCGGTCATATCATCTCACTTGACAAACATTGGTCCAGTATCTCAGGCATGGTGAACCACGTCAGAGGTCAAGGGGACACCCCGCCGCTCATCCATCACGAGGCACACAGTGAAAGGGATGTTTGTCATTTTGCAGGGTTGATTGGATTGAGAATATCCATTTTAGTCTTTGATTGAACAGTGCTTTTTGGTTGTATTAGTAGCAAGTCCATGATTGTACAGTGCTTCCATTATCTACAGTGACCTTCCCACGAGCTTCCTATTTTGTCCATGGATGAACAGGGGAAGGTCACAAATCCTCCTCTATAAATATGATGATATTGGATAGAGGAGGGGATCCAATTTTTTCTCTCACTAAAGTTCACTCTTGAGATAGAGTAAGAAATATAATTCGGACTGAGGAGATTTACCCGGTCTAGGTCATACTTTGTGTTCTTGTTGTGTGTTTTATATTACGGGTCGAGTGTGTCCAGGTCAAACCCGGTTAACCCACCCAGCTATATTTACACCATCACACATTGAGGTCCCGTTTGGTACACGGAATTCAAACTTTGGAATTGGAATTGAGGACTTCAATTCCAATTCTCATGTTTGGTAGCACAAAAATTATGTGGATTTGGAATTGATAGTGCAAAAAATGATTTAGAATTGGTGAATTCAATTCTATGGAATTGAATCCCATGGAATTTTAATTCCAATTCAATTCCAATTCCATCAATTCCGTGTACCAAACGGACCCTGAGAGAATTTGATGAGTCAAAATACTTAGATGAACAGTTCCAAAAGTTAAATGTGGACAAATACAGGGGAACGGAGGTAGTAGATACTTATCTGCCAGGCCATAATGTTCCTTGCAATTTGGCTGGCAAGTGGGCAACAAAATCTTTTTTCTGCTTTTTGTCCTTTTCTAATTTTCTTTGTTTAGTTAAATTTACACTATATTTGGTTCAACAAATTTGAGAGGGAAAGGAAAAGAAAATGAGAAGGAAAATATTTTTCTTGTTTGGTTAGAGAGGAAAAAAAGAAAAGTAAAAGAAAAAAATGAGAAGGCAAAATATATTAAGAAGAAGGAAAACTAAATTTCTTCCATTTTGATGAGGGAAAACATGTTTCTTTTCTTTTCTTCCAAATTCCTTGAACCAAACATAGTGTTAGTTTAAAGCCCTCGTTTTTATGTGATACTCTGTAATTATTTAAATACGAAATAAATTTTATGCTCGGGTATGATATTAAACATTACACTAACTTGCCATTTATGCATTTTCTCAAGTGAGCATAATGATTTTAAAAAATTAAAAACCAAAAATTAAAATACAGAAATGACAAGTTTGTGTAATTCGTATCCAAGTTATTTGTGGTTCAAGCACTAGTCTTTTATTAACATGAATTGTTTTACGTATTTTTTGTAATAAAATCATTATTTTTCTAGTGCATGTTTACTTTTAAAAACATCCTACCTCCATCTCGTCGTGTTTATCTAGTTTAAATTTTTTCATTCAAAATTGAGAAATTTGACCACAATTAGTTAAAATTTAATTACGAACTACTCCGTAATAGATATTAGAACTCCGTATAAATTTTTTTTATTAAATTTATCTAGTAAAAAATCCGGGTCCGGGTCAAGTCGGGTAAAATTATAAACCGACACCCAATCCGACCCTTGGGTTTGGGTAAAAATTTGGGTCAAGTTCAAATTGCTTTATTCTCGGTATTTTAGTGTTCAGTCAGATCGGTTAAGATGGAATTCGGGATTTATCTTATTAAATACCACATACTCCGTAATTTTTATTTTATTGTAGATTAAAGTTTGGTTCAACTCCAAACAATTTTACTTTTTCATAAGCTTTTGATTAACAAGTATGGCCCATTTATCTTTTGAGCTTACTGAGTTTATCATTCATTTACGCTTTAGAGGATATTTGGGATATTCCACCATGCTTTGTTCACAAATTACAATTAGAGAAGTAAAAAAATTGAAATACAGAGAGAATAAAAAGTGAACACATGTTGGAGGGAGGAGCACAGGGAACAAATCAAAAGCTTAGTCAAATCACAAGTTCACAACCAAACTAACACATAAAAGAACAAATAATTTGCCTTACAACACATAAAAGAAGGCTAAACTCCACCATTGGTCCTTCAACTTTATCAATTGTGCACGATTGGTCTTTCAAGTTTTAAAAGTTCATAAATAGTCCTTCAACTTTATGAATTATGCACGATTGGTCCTTCAAGTTTTAAAAGTGCATAAATAGTCCTTCAAGTACACGTCAGCCCTCCACCCTCCAGATGAGGTCCTTTTGACAGTAAATGTTAAAACTAAATGGAATCCTAGCTCTATATAATACGGAGTAGTCGTACCTAGTGGAATTTACTCGTATTATATGAAACTAGTATTTCGTTTAACTTTTAATATTTACTGTCAAAAGAGTTTCACATGGAGGGTTGACGTGTATCTGAATGACTACTTATGGATTTTTGAAACTTGAAGGACTAATGGTGCAGAATTCATAAAGTTGAAGGACTATTTATGGATTTTTGAAATTTGAAGGACCAATCGTGCACAACTGATAAAGTTGAAGGACCAATGGTGGATTTTAGCCCATAAAAGAACAAATAATTTGCCTCTCAACAAACTAAAACTCCTTGTACCTCCGTATAATGGTTGACGGGAATGTCAACCGAATTCGGGGTAGGCTGGGGTGGGGGGATTTGGGGGGGGGGGGGTAAGAATCAGACCAAGAATCTATAAGCAAGACAAGAAAGACTACAAAATGTGCCCCTTTTATAAGGCTTTTTAATTTCTTCAACAGTTTGATCCTTCAAGTTGACAAGAAATAACGTGCATGAAACCCAATCTACTAACAACTCTTCATGAGAAAAATCCCTAGAATTCGATTACTAGTTTTGCTTCCGTCATGCAAATTAACGACGGGAATCCATAATAAAACATATAATAATGATTACCAAGCCATATTAGGATTTAATAGTGGTACCGTGCTCAAAAGATCATACACCGGATGCTTTGGCAGAAACATCATCTTCGTCTTCCTCGTCACCGTCAAGGTTCTTCTTAATTTCAATACGTGGTGGAGCATTGTTAACCCCAGTTACTGATTGTTGATAAAGAACACCACCAGCAATGGTAAAAAGCAAACATAGCAGCCCGAATGGACTCGCATGTTTATCCCAGATGACGACATTAATAGCGACTGTAAGAAACTTATTTACCACGCCCGTCACTGTAAAAGCAGTGGCAGATATTGCCTTCCTTGCAGCGAATCCGAAGAAACTAATTAGCAAGCCAAACATGCAAGAGAGCAAAACTGCAAAGAACGCAACAGGGTTGAATAGGTTCCCCAGACCAGATCCTATAGAGGCAAATACATCTGCATACTCCCCTGTAATGATCAAAAACAGGGGAGCCATCATCAGCGAGAGCAAGTTGTTATACAGCACGAATCCCCAAGTGTTCAGCCCAAGATTGGTAACCATGTGTTTGATGTAAACCATTTCGGTAGTAATGGTGACCAGATAAGCACATGCCCAAGAATATGCGGTCAGGGTGAAACCCGAATCAGTCGCGACATATCCGACCGCTCCTCCCAATATAATGACCAGTGACAGAAACGTGAGCTTGGACGGGCACGGTTGCTTCCGGAAAGCCGTATCCGCGAGGGCGACTAGAAGAGGGGTGCACGATCTGAACACTATGAATGTGTCGACATTGGCATGCCTCAAAAGGTTTGTGTTTGTGAAAATCGCCAAGAAAAAAACAAAGGCAGCAGGCAAGAATTTCTTGGCAGTTTCCCAGTTAAATGCATCGTGGTGCAACAACCCTAGCTTCCCCAAACCCCAAACGCCAAAAGCTGAAGTGAAGTACTGCAATGCAGTGAGGAGCCCTGGGTAGTTAAAGTGGGTTATTGCAAACTTGTTGATCACTGCAAGCAAGCTAGAACATAAGGCATAGCCCAACACAAGACTGCTAGTGGCATACTTTTGTTTTGGGCCTTCGATTCGAGTTGCCATTTTTGCAACTACGGTAGCTTGGGAACTATTTCGCTTCCTTAAATTACCTATTTTCTCTACAATTCCACACGCTCGATCTGATTTGATATGTCTAAACCAACCTATTTTCAATGAAACTAGCAATCATGGAATTCAGCAATCTACCAGAGCAATCCAGCCATTTGTAAACCACAAAACCTGCAAATAAGCAAGCTGAACCAGAGTAAACAACTTAGATTGTTAAAATATCTACCAAAGCTTAATTAAAATATTTTAATTGAATATGAATTATTACTAGGCATTTTCTTAGGTCAAAGATAAACTGCTTCACATATTTCCTGACTGAACTATTTTTAAATTTTAATCCCTCCACAACATTCATCATGTCGGCTTACCAAATGCACAAGCACTTCCAGTGGATCATTCCTCATAATCCAAGTTAGCTACCTATACTAATCATTAATGGGGTTTCCGTGTTTTTCCTTATAAAATGTTCCTAGAAGAAAAAAAATAAGTACAGTCATTTTCCATGATGAGATGTTAAGAAAAAAGAAGAAACAAATACAGAATTGAGCTTTAACCACAACGAACCCATATCCACACATATTGTTGGCTCAATTATACTAAAGTATACACATATGCTCATATATTGCAGGAAAGCACAACAATAACATTCTTCAACACTATTCAAACTAGAAAAGCCAGAAGGGAAATGAACATGTTAATACAATCCGGAGAATTAAAGAGCAAAATGCCAAAATGTGTATGTCATATGACTATATGAACATACATCTGATTCTAAAGTAAATCATGAAAAAAATATGTACCATCACCTAGTAAGCGATATGTATTTTATTAACAAATTTCATAATGTTACTATTCTTTTCTTAGAAAGTTAGAAGGCTTACTATTAACAGGATCAAATTTAATTGTTTCCACTTATTTATCTAATCTTATAAATTTTGATGTAGTTTTCAAAGAAACATACCAATCGTTTGCCTTAAAAGAAGTGCTGAAACCAAATGAAGCAAGAACTTCAATATAAATGATGTGGAATTGTGGAGTGCTAAATAAATCTTTATGGACTAAACATACACAACTAAACAATAATTCAACTCACGATTTCTATTTCACAGCAAAATAATACCAATATTGTATCTGGAGTGTTATCTGTACTAGAAAAAATTAATTTACATTATTAAAATACTTCACAATTAATTAAACAAAGAAATTGAAAGATTTAGTCTAATGAAGAAATTAGTTGATTCAAGGTGAATTGGGAAATTACTTCTAGCACTATTGATATTACTCATCAGCAAAAATGTCCATAAATTTTTCAAATTTGGTCTGCTAGGAGACTCAAAATGGATTATTGTGCGGGAGTGAGAAAAATTGATTGTCAATTGATAGAAACAAGAGGGCCTAATTGTCTAAAAGTCTAAACAATTAAAACAAACGCAGGGTATTTACCTCGAGAAAACAAATCCAATGAAGAAAATGATTGAGGTGGAGGAACGGATTAATTACATTAGATGAGATGGAGGCGAGCAGGCGGAGCTGCGGTGATTTACCTTGACATGCTAACCCGGTCGGCGGCGACGGCGGCGTCTGGGCGACAGTGGAGTTCGGCCTTGGCTTCTTTCTCTCTGAGACTCTGACCGTCCGCGTGTGTTGACTGGCCCGTCTGGATGGTGGTGGTAGTTTGGGATTAGGTTGGAGAGAATTTACTCCTCGATTGGTTTTTTCCATATCTCCGATGGAGCCAAAATTTTATCATTTTTTGGCTTTGGGGTGTGATGGAATAAATCAAAATGGATCTCTAAATTGTCTGCGCTTCTTTATTTAACGAAGTAGCAGTTAGTCAAGTAATACAACTTTCGATATTGAGCCGGGGGTCTCTTTGGAAACAGTCTCTCTACTTTCGAGTAGGGGTAAGGTCTGCGTACACACACCCTCTCCAGACCTTACTCATGTGGGATTTAACTGGGTTGTTGTTGTTGTTGTTTAATTGACGGAGTAATTTTTTTTAAAGAGAAAACTACTTGCACTGTTGCACATCAAGTTATCAACATAAAATACACCAAATATACACTACACTTTCCCTATATAAAAAAATCCCTCCTTTTCTAAATAAATTACATTTTACACAAAACAAAATAAAATCTTAAATTTTTTCAATTCTCTTTATTCAAAAGTTCTACTTCTTTCGTCTATGAAAAACTTCTTACTTTCCTTTTTGGTTCGTCCACATATAAACTTTCTATTTCTTTTTTTGGCAAATTCTTTTTACTAAAAAATCATGAGCAATGCTAGGGGTACACCTTTTAGGTGTACCCCACCCCTTTCTCCACCATTTATTTTTACTCCATTTTTTTATTTAATTTTTTTATTCTCTTACCCATTTTTTTGGTAATGAAGGGGGTGGGGGGCAAATAGGGTACACCAAAGTGTACCCTTAGCATTTTTCAGAAATCATTTATACCCTTTGGCCTAAGTTTTTATATCACCCTTAATTTCTAAAAACTACTACTAGGTACCTTCTATTTTGCAATAGTGACTGTCGGGTGCCTCTAGTTTTTAAAATATACTATGCGGTACCTTAAAATATTCGAAAACTTATTCAAGGTGATTTTCCATCTATCCCTGCCTTTGCTACTACTTGCTTCGTCATTTCTACACCATCATCATATCACCATCACATCATCATTATTATCATCTCCTTCTTCTTCTTGCTTCATCTTCCTCCTGCTTCATTATTCAAAAACGCGCATCAACAGCTAAGATCCGCCACTTCGCCGTCTTCAATTCTTCAAGCTTCCATCGGCTTTCAGCAATGTATAAGTGCTTTAGCCACCCCTTTTCCTCGATTAACCTATCTATCTTACATGCATCCATCCACACTGAGCATATAAAGTCAATACACTAATACTTTTAGATATGAAATCATGTTTGTCCTGTTGGCGAGCTCATCACTAGTACTACTGACATATGTCATAGTGCCAGCCTCCGCCTGTAACTTCTACCAGGACACGCAGTTGAGTTTGGTGTTTGGCGGAAACGAATGCATTAATGTTCTGAAGGCAGCCACCTACTCAACCTCACCTTGGACCATTCATCCGGCTCTGGCTTTCAATCCAAGGGAAAAGGGACAAAGAGAAGCGTTACCAACCCTAGTTCAACCCCACTGCCGCCTTCCACAACTACTCCATTGTATTGAATCCTCATCGCATCATCTAAGCATAAGCATGATAAGCTTTAATTTATGAGGTTGATTTTAATGACATTGGGAACCAATGTCATGGAATGGCCTGAAGAATTTGATTCCAAAGTCAAAATTAACTTGATTGGTGGATGCAATTGAAGGGGGTGGGGGGTGTGTTCGGGTCGGGGCAGGGTGAGGGGGTTTAGCGGGAGCTAGGGGGTAGGAACCATCATTTTTATGAATGGGACACCGGAGCACCCCGGGTAATCCCATGACATTAGTTCCCAAGGGGTTAATTTATATGTAGTACTTGCGTGTGCCTAGATAGAATATCTAAATTCACTGGTATCATTTTCTTCTTCATTCTAAATAATGAAGCAGGATGATGTTAAATTGATGATGATAGAAAGTACTAATCTTACATTATAACTAAGTATATTACTTTTTCATAATTTGTGGTAAAATGGTATTATAACTTGACCAAATTATTTTTTATCGTAATTTTTAATGATCAAATAAATAAAGCATCTCTTGTTCATACATATAACTTTTGATGTCGTTTTTTATAGTGTGTGTTTCTAAATAGAACATCGGGCATTTCGATTAATTGTTTGAAAACTAATTTTGGTCAAATAACATTATTTTGAAAATAAAGCTTTGTTTGTGATCAAAATTTTTAATTAACGATAATGTTTTGGATAAATTTTTAATATATTGGTTAATTTTGAAAGTGCTACCATTAAACTTTGTGATTGGTTAATTTATTACAAACGTTAAACGATGATAATCTTCTCATATATCTTTTCAAAAGTACTTCATAAGTTTCTGAATTATTTACCGTGTTTACTTGATTCTAATATATTTTTGAAAATGCTCTATAGGTCTCTAAATTATTTTTAATTTCTACCAGGTCTATATACTTTTTAAATGATGCTTTAGTAGTCCCTTCAACGGAATTTTTCAAATCAAGTGTTCAAATTTTTTTTTAAATAACACGCAAGTTCAAAAAATTATGATATAACGTCAATTCCCACACTAATTTTAAGAGATTTGGTCTAAAAAGCACAAAATACACCACTAATGCACCAATTAAAAAGAATAGGGATCTGATAAATACTAAAAATAATTTTAAAACGTGGGAGGTACTTTCAAAATATATAAAGTCCTTGTAAATATTTAAAATAACTTAAGGGCTTAAAAAGCATCTTTAAAAAAATATATAAGGACCTTGTAAGCATTTTGCCAAACTTCAAACGAAATATTCGATTAAACTGAAAATAGTTTATTTGATTGGGGGAAAATATCTTTTAATAAAAATATTTTCCAAAAGAAAATGATATTCCTCCCATATTTTCATTGTTTAAGAGGTGTTCTGATCTCTCTGTTCCTAAAACATGTCAATGGTTTAATTTTTTTGTCAAACTGTGACACCATTCTACCACGAACTAAATATAGTTAAAAAAATTAATAAATATTTTAAAAATTTAATATTTCAAAATTATATTTTAAAATAATCTCAATTTTATTAAATTTACATTGTAATTAAGTATATTTTTTTAATAATTTGGGGTGAAGTGTCATACTCCCTCCGTCCCAAAATATTTGTCACAATTGCTTTTTCAGCAGTCGCGGGAACTTCTGTTTATTTCTATGTTTTCATTAGTTATTTGATAAAATAAAATATTTTTGACATCTCTTATTTCGAAGAACTTTTCAAGTGGTTTTTTATATTTATATTTTATTTTTTATTTCTACTAATATGTAAATAAAATGAATTAAAAAATTTGATATTTTACCTTAGTAATAGAAGTGTGACAAATATTTAAGAATGAATGGACTATTTTTTTTCATAGAAAAAGTGAAACGGCAATCTTAAACTTGTAAATTGGAATAGTTTGAAAATGTTGTAGCGGTATGGAGGCGGAAAGTGTATGCTCCGTAATTTGGGAACGATGACGACTTTCTGTCTGTGAGGTCAACAACTCCATCAATGGATTCCTCTCCTGCGAAATTCACGCTTCTTTCATCTTTCTCCTCCGATGCCAATTTCTCCCCGAGCCTATATAAAATCCCGCCACCGCCATACCTTATCTCAGCTCAAATATCTTTTCGATTTTCTCATCCGTTTCCTATCAGCTTTGAATCCAATGGCGGAGAGTCGCAACAGTTCAAACTCCTCGGAAGATCCTCCGCCGTTCGATCCCTCAATCCCCTCGATTCCCGTTTCCTACCCGCTAAAAACCCTAGAAGAGCTCGAGTCCAGATCTTACTTCGATTCCTTCCACTTCCTGTTTAACAAGGCCTCCGTCAAGATGCCGGCGGCTGTTTCCGGCATGCTGCCGAGAAGGCCCCGGCTTCTGGTCTGCCACGACATGGCGGGAGGGTACGGCGATGATAAGTGGGTGCAGGGAGGTACTAATCCCAGCGCGTATGGTATATGGCATTGGTATTTGATGGATGTGTTTGTTTACTTCTCGCACAGTTTGGTTACTCTGCCTCCTCCTTGCTGGACCAACACTGCTCACAAGCATGGCGTTAAGGTATGAGCAAAAGCTTCTTCATCTCAATTGCATTTGAGAATTGAGAGATTTCTTCATGTTTACTAAATATGAATGATTGAATTGATATCTCCTCCCATTTTGAGTGTCTGCACAGGCATATCCATCACTAGTTTTGCTCCATCCGAAAAGAAAAGAATTATTCTTTCATATAAATTTTGTTTCAAAAATTACACAGTAAGACTCCGTTTGGTACACAAAATTCAAATTATGGAATTGGAATTGAGGACTTCAATTCCAATTCTGGTGTTTGATAGCACAAAAATTATGTGGATGTAATTGATAGTGCAAAAAATGAATTGGAATTGGCAGAATTCAATTCTATGGAATTGAATCCCATGGAATTTCAATTCCAATTCAATTCCAATTTCGTCAATTCCGTATACCAAACGGACCCTAAAAGAAAATCCATCAAATTTGGGTGGTTGAATTTGCATCTGGATGTAATTCTTATTTTATTTGGTAATTGTCATTTCAAATAAGGTTCTAGGGACTTTTATAATGGAGTGGGAAGAAGGGAAAAGTCTTGCAAACAAACTACTGTCAACAAAGGAATCAGCGTACATGTATGCCGATAGACTAACTGAGCTTGCTGTTGCTCTAGGCTTTGATGGCTGGCTGGTATGCTTTGGGTGCCAATTGAAATATTCTCTTACATTCTGGCTTCTGACCCTTGATCTATTTTAAATTTTAAATTCATTTCACAGTTTCAATTCTAGTTATGTAGCACCCATGTTATTTCATATTGTTAAATTATTTCGCCTAAAAATTTACCAAACATATAGCTGTGGTAAGAGATGAATTTCCTACATTTATTGTCCAGTCTTTAAGGTTAATACTCTTATTCTTCAGATCCTATATGCTGTTGGATTTATTTAAATTTAACATAGAATATTAAATTTGGATGTATGGATCTCAAAATGCAGTACTTTTATTCACACTAAAAGAATAATATGAACTCTATGCCTTTTGAACAAAGGGATATGTTGTCATGCTTGTATTTTCTGTAGAACTCTTTGTAGATATCTACTGTGGTCAGGTCAACTAGTGTCTGTTTTTTTACTGCCAGATTAACTTGGAAGTTGAACTTGATGTTGGAAAACTCCCTACATTGGTAGAATTCGTCAACCATTTGACCCAAACCATGCACTCCTCGGTGCCTGGATCTCTAGTAATATGGCAAGTATAAGCATGTGGTTCAATTATTATAATTACCATTATTTTTCCTTTGCTGGGAAACATTATGTAATCATTGCTTATACATTACGGCTGGGGTCTCTTGGAAATTGCCTCTCTACTTTTCAGTAGGGGTAAGGTCTGCGTACACACCCTCCACAGACCCTACTTTTTTGGGATTCTACCGAGTTGTTGTTTTTGTTGCTGCTTATGCGTTACAGACTTACAGTGATGTTGCAGGTATGATAGTGTTACAACAGATGGTGAACTTAGCTGGCAAAATAAGCTTAATGAAAAAAACAAGCCTTTTTTTGATGCATGTGATGGGATATTTTTGAACTATTCATGGGAGGTATTCTTTTACCTGTCTTCTTATAATCTCAGGTTTAGCAGTAATTGTATTGGTTTCTTGTTTACTCTTCTCCAATTTTTCCCAGGAAAGTTACCCTATGGAATCGGCTTCTGTTGCTGGGGAAAGAAATTTTGATGTCTACATGGGAATTGATGTCTTTGGAAGAAATACATTTGGCGGTGGACAATGGAATGTATGTTTTTGCACTGCTTTTTTACTTTTACATTGTCTCTTAGGTTCCTTTCGGACCCTGGAAAATACTAGGGGGAAGAGGAGGGAAGTATGCAGGAAGTTTAGAAGGATTTGGGGGGGGGGGGTAGAGGGTGGGAGTGTGCGTATGATTGGCTAACAATCATTTATAAATTCATGGCATTGTTGAGGTTTGAATTGAATAAACATTTGTGCAGACTAATGTAGCCCTTGATGTGATTAAGAAAGACAATGTTTCAGCAGCCATATTTGCTCCTGGATGGGTTTATGAGACTAATCAGCCACCTGATTTTCAGACTTCCCAAAATCGGTAATACTCTTTTTTTATTGGATTATTTTACTTACTTTTTTGTCATTTTTTCTTTGAACAACATTTGTTAGCTTCTTTTTACTGAATTTTTTGTTTGTCTCGAACAATTAATGGATTTTGCAATTGTATGCTCATCTGCAGTTGGTGGGGACTTGTTGAGAAATCTTGGGGCATCTCACAGAATTATCCCCAAACACTTCCATTCTACTCAAATTTTGATCGGGTAAAGTCTGAGTGTATGGGGTACTTTTATTTAATAAAGTATACCCAGATGGAGCATTTGATATGATATTTTTTATTAGGGCCATGGTTACCATATTTTTGTTGATGGGGTAAAAATACTGGATGCTCCATGGAACAACATCTCTCTACAAAGCTTACAAGTATGGTTGCTATTTTAAAGAGTTCTTTGTTTTTTTAGTCCCTTGCTATTCACTTAAGAATATTCATACTTTTCCATTGTTAGCTTCATATTCAATATTCCACGTCTCCACAGAAATGAAAAAAATGGAACAAAACAGTGGAATACCAAGAGTAATTATATAAACATTTCTATTTTTAATTCACTAGTTACTCTCATGATGATTAAACTCACTAGTCATTGTCATGTCTCTATCTTTCAGTCACTACAGTTTGGCTGAAATTGCTTTCAAAAAGCATCTGCCACGTGACAGTTATTTGAATGGAAAATATAGGGTGTCATGCGTCCCAATATACTGTCCCTGTGCGAAGTTACATTTTTTATTTTTCTGACAATAGATGGGACTACAATTCCATGCTTATGTGGCAAAATTTTCAGAATTGTGATTCCAATTGGCCCACTTTTGGAGATGCTCTAAGATGATCATAGCTCTAAGCCTCCAACATAGTTGGGAATTTAATGTCCCTAGCTTCAACTTAGTTGTGATTAAATCATAACCTAAATGGCTTTATCTTGATAAATTTATTTCAGCCATTCCTTGCTTCGGGAGAACATACAACCAGCAATATTCAAGCTTTTGTTGAGTAAGTTTAGTAACTAGATATTGTTTCTTCTATTGCTTCAATTCCAATATACAGACCGATATATACGCTCCATTTCGTACACAAGACTTAACAGAGCATATAAGTACTTGAATTTTGTAGTTTCAAGGGAGAATCTTACAGCGGTGGAGGGAACATCACATTCAGAGGAACCCTTGATGACAATACTCCTTTGAAAACAAAATTATTTGAGGCAAAGCTTCTTTTTGGAGAGTCACCACTAAACATCACATATTCAGTAAGCTATTACGATCCATAGAATATGATGAATCACTGGATTAGTGCACCTGGGTAGTCTTCTAGCCTGTAATTTGTAGTTTATGATGGTGTTTTGCCTCTTTCTGTTGTTTGTGTATGTCTGCTTTCTGTGTTTCGAGTCTTGTTATACTTATCTGTCTTGTGTTCGTGCTCTTGCTTAGTCGCTTAGCTTATGCTAATGTGTTTTCATCATCCCTACATTTGTTGATGTACTGGTTATGAGAATGTTTGAAGTTTGTTTGTTAAAGTTTGATGTTTTAGTACAATCTCTTGCTCATCCCTGAATTGATACAGGTAAAATCCAGCGGAGGGTCTCTATTAGGACTTACCCTTCTCTTCTCTAACGACTCCAAGAAGAAAAAGTCCATATTATTGGCACCGGGGTCCAGCCCCTCATTGCTTACCCACAACCATTTAGCAGCACATTTTGACACCATCATTATGCCACATCGCGTTGAAAAGACAGGACGTGAACTGGGATGGGATGTTCTAGAAAGTTCCATAGCAATGGATGGATACACACTAACTGAAATCGGCGCCATATGCTATAAGCTAGAGAAAGCAAGTTCTGGGTCATCAGAATACAATGCAGTTCTTGGTCATATTTCAATTAGAACTCCAGAAACAACCTCTTCTTCAAGATCCCCACCAAAAGCAAATTCATGGGTCATTGAGAGTAGATATATCAAATGGTCATCTGGTTCACAAGGAACCAGGAAACTTAACATGATGCTTGCATGGAAGCTGCTGGAACACACAAGTGTTACTGATCTGTGTTTGGAGTATAAAGTATATGTCAAGAAAATGACCAAATCATCGGACGAGGAAGAAGAACAAGTCTACCTTGGGGCTGCAATGGTCGAGGCATTTTATGTTTCTGATCTGCAAGTTCCAGATGGAGTGTCTGCTCTTGAATTCATCGTCCAAGTCAGCATGGACGGAATCTCTCAGAAGCTTGAAGATTCTCCGTCCTTTAGGATGGACGTTCCAGATTCTTACTAGTTCCCCAACACCCAAAAAAAAATTAATGGAATTATTACAGTAAAATACAATGAAATGGTTGAATGTACTGACTATTTTAACTCATGTTAAAATGTGGCCTGTGCGACTATGTAGTTTGTATAATACAGTAACACTTTTGGAGTGTTTCTACTTGCATATGAATTGATTGAAATTGATTATAAGTCGTTTTTAAATTTTTTACTCGTTTCTTTTTTTAATAGATTTCCATTCTACTATGGACCCAAAGATTCATTATTTTTTAGCTTTGGGATATGAATATATGATGGCATAAAACAAATTGACTTTTTAAGTTGTCTATGCTTTTTGCAATTGTAAAGTAATAGTTACTCAATGCAATTTTTGACGCTTATGATTTGTTTTAAACATAGTGGTTGATGCATTGGGATAATGTTGTTCTTGTATCTTTTTTTTATAGAAAATGTTTACTATCTTTATATACTTTCTTTCACAAAAAGTTCTGTATGAACGATTTACAAAAAATGATATGAACTTTACATCCATAAAAAAATCACTCTTAGCCTCTTAAGAAACAATTAGGCTTAAGGCACACCACATTTGGCACTATCTTGTGTGGTGAATTGGTGATGTTTGTAATAAAGATAATGTCAAAAATAATGTAGAAATAATTTTTTTTAAACCTAGAGACTAGAGTAGTCATCTAATTTGATTTTTTATGTAGGCTAGATGAATTTTGATTTTTAATTAAATAAAAATAGAAATATACATAATATACAAATAATTTTATTGAATTTATAATTTAAATCATTTCATTTTATTCATTAGAAATATAACTTTTATTATCAAAATTTCTAATATATTTCGTAATTTTCATGAGTGATTGTATGATGGACTTAAGGTCTACATGAACCTTCTTACATATTTTTAATTTTAAAAATGCTTATTTCAACAACTAAAAATACTTATTTAAAGTTCACTATATATCTTATGTGTATGTAATAATTTGTTAATTTTTATTTATTGTGTGTTACACACATGGTGTACAAACTACAAAGTGGTATCCTTAGCACAACTTTAAATTTCTGTTATTTCTACATAAAAAGCTACACTTTTGTATGAAAATATTTTCCCATTTGATTTCTTTTGTCAAAGTTTGTATATTTTGAATCTAATATATGAAAAATATTCATTGTATTTTGATATAAATTTAATATAAATATATTTTTATTGAAATATAGTTTTTTAAGTATCAAATTTATATAAAATATATTTGTGTATAGATATAGATATTAATAGTCCAAGTGAAATGAGTAATATTAACAAGTGGATAAAGAACGTATGGAGTGAAATGATGGGCATAGAAAATGAGGTCTGGCATTACTCTCTCCAGTCCTCACTAACCTTCTTCGTCCCTTGTTCAAGACCGATCAACGCCGGTGCCCCTCCAGCAGCCCTGTGGTTCGTCGGAGCAGTTCCAAGTGTTTTCTCCCATTCTCTTACAGTAGGTAAACAACTTGTCTTCCCCAATTTTATAGACCGATCTGAAGCTTTTATTGTCGTCATGCTCTTTTGTTCATCTTCTATTCTTCTTCTACTGCTAATCTGGATTGAATGTTGCTGTGATTCGAAAATCTGCTCTTATGAACTTATTTTCAGTTAATTTGAGATTACAACAAAACTTTCGTATTGGGAAACTACATAAGCCCGATGAAATTATCTAGGGTAAAGGGTTTAGACTGGATGTTTTATGAGTGGAAGATACATTATTCCATTTGAAGGCTTGAATTTATGTATATTGAATGTTTCCTGAATGTTTGTGTTATTGCCCAAGAGAAGTAGAAATAACTAGGGAGTATCATTGGTTTTGTTTCCAGTACTATTTCCACATTTCCACCAAGATGCCTTATGTTTGATTGTTTTTTGCATAGGTCAAAAATCACCTCAAGGATGCTGGTCGAGTGCATTGCGTGGGTTTTGGCCAGTTTGCATCTTTTGTGTTCCCTCCGAAGTAAAAACAAAGGGCTTGTCCATTTCCCAGACGATATCTTAATAGATGTTTTGAGCAGGCTTCCTGCCGACGCTATTCAACAGTGTCGCAGAGTGTGTAGACATTGGAGGACTCTGACTTCATCGACTTATTTCAACATGCTGCAAAGCCAAAGAGCTTCCTCTGCTCTTGTGCAAGGTACGCCCTGTGACTTCCCTTACAAAAATGATTATTATATATATATGATGCACTTGCCAAAAGGTCAATGAAGGTTACTTCAAGTCCAAGTTTGACTTTAAGGGACATGCCAAAAAGTTTAGAAATATTTCTTTACGCGGTGCTTGTTGTCCGTTACTTCATATTAAGGCTTGGGCATACTACAACTTTTCCTGGCCTGTACATGACTTTGCTTTCAACCTCATTACTCTGACAACTAGGAGCTTTTGACAAGAGAAGGAACGTTTATGTGTACAATTTTGATTCCCACACTGATGGGGAAATTGCATGTAGCCCTTTTCTTTGTGGGCCGTGGTCAAGTAGATACCCAGTTGTCGCGACCCAAACTCTGTATTTGATTGTGTGTCCTATTGAAAATCCCATAAACCATTGCATGTACGTGGTACTTGTGTTTTAGATGGAGACTTGAATTTTCTACACTTTGCCTCAACCAGAATTGAAATGCCATGATACAAGACTTTGTCATTTAATCATGTACTTTTTTTGTTCATGATGGCCATTTCTGTCTTTGTCGTACTTCCTGGACTCTGGACATGTGGGTTTTGGAGAATTATGCCAACTGGTATTGGCTCCAACTGTCTAGGATTGGTCTCCCTATTCCTGTAGGGGACAATTAGGGTGTTCCATGATTTTGTGATCCTTAGGGTTCAAAAGGACGAGTTCTTAGCATCTTGGTTTTTAAAGTTTATTTCTTGTCAACTTGAAGGATCAGACAGTTGATAAAATTAAAATGCCATATAATAGGGTCATAATTTCCTCTCTTTTGCGACTCCACGTCTTGGTTAAAAAGGAAGGGGAACCTCAATCCTATAGTCTCTAATAAGTGTGCCATTCTGCCATAGAGTCAGAGTCTCATTCTTTGAATTGTGCAATGGCTTTTTAGTTGTCTCATAGTGAATGAGTAGTCATTTGTTTCTTCTTTTATGCACTAGTCTCTATTTGTTTTTTTGGCAGTTGATATGGCCACGCTTGAGAGGTCCATTTCCAAATACGAAAAGGAAGCGCATGAGTTGAAGAAGGAGACGCCGATCTGGTGGCACTGGCCAACAATGTGATAAGTGGACTGAGACAGAATGTGAACCAGATGCTTGTCGTAATGATGGGACTGGCCATAAATCACCAGTTTGGAGAGACGGCTGTTGAAAAGGGGACACTGGTTTTCCGGCTCTTGTTTCTTTTTGCAGCGTGCTTACTTCTGGGCTTGACATCTTTCTTGATTAGGTTCATGGACATTGGGGGTGACCTCAAATATGTTCTGAACAGAAGCAAAACCGTGAGAGAAGCATTCACCAGATGGCTACAGGGTTTGGGCCCTGATCAGGCAGCTGTTTTGGGTCTGCGTGCCGTGCGCCTGGAACAAACCCTCAATGGAATTGGAGACTTCAGGAGGGGGTATTACCTTCAAGCTCTCTTTACTTCCCTCGTGGCTTTGTTTCCGATTTTGATGATTATATTCCTTTAGGATCCTGCCCACGCCGGCTTAGGAGTCTAATCATGCATCTAATCTACCAAGCTAGTTTAACAATCTAATCTAGTCACAATGGTCTCTCTCCCACCAGAGTATTATTTACATATTAATTTTTGTTGCGACATATAAATTATACGGAGTATTACTTTGGTGGCCTTGTTGAGGACTAACGTTTTAATCTCCAAAATATAATTGTAATGGATTGTGATCAGTCAACCGTTGGTGGTCTGTGAACCATCGGTCAACGTTGAATCGTTGATGACCACTTGGGTGAATGGCAGAGGTGATACAAAGGCAAATGTAGGGGTGTAAACGGATTTTAATCGGATCGGATGTGCCATTACCAAATCCGTATCCGTTTATTTTTGTCGGATATCGAATTCGGATACGGATCTTGACGGATATTGAAAAATCAAAATCGTATCTGCATCCGTCGGATATCGGATGTATCCGTATCCGTCTCCAATTTTTAAAACTAAATTAAACAATACTTGAATTTTCAATTAAACTAAATTAAAATATTATTAAATCAACTACTCCATCCGTCCAAAATTAAAGTTCCCACTTTCCTTTTTGGTCCGTCTACAAATAATATTCCCATTTCCTTTTTTAGTAAGTTTTACGAGGTTAAAAGACAAAACTACCCTCCTCCATTACATTTCTTTTTCTTTTTCCTTTTTTCTTCCTTCCCGCCTCGTCAGCCGCCCTCCCCACTCTTCCTCCTCTTTCCTTCTTTTCTTTCTTTTCTTCCTCTCAATTCCGTCTTCTTGTTTTCTTCTTCATCATCTTCTTCTTCTTTGTCCTTCCACCTTCTTCTTCTTATTTCTTCTTCATTTTTTCTTGTTTTTCTTCCTTCTTCTTTCATCAATTAAAAGAAGAATTTTTTTTTCCAGATCTGGTTGCATCTTCGTCGGATCTAGATTTGGAGGAACAAATTTTTTTATTTTTTTCCAGATCTATGGTGGGATGTTGATTTTCTTCCCTAACGAGAAGTCTAAAAATAGATCTTTGAAGGCGGGGGCTTGTGACGGCGAGAGAAGAAGTTGTGACGGCGAGAGGGATGCTAGGGGCTGCGACGGCTGGGCGCTGCGATGCCCGGAGCTTTCGACGGCGGGGATGCAAAAGCATCATCGACGGCGGTGCAAAAGCGGCGGAGGCAGCGGTGTAGAAGCGGCGGCGGCAGTGCAGAAGCGGCGGCAACGGCAATGCAGAAGTGTCAGCGTCAGTGGTGTACAGGGGTAGACGGCTCCAATGGGGTGTACAGGGGTAGCAAAGATGAGGGGCATAAAGGGAAAGTCAACACAATTTTCATTCCACCTAAATTTGCGCACCGAGTCAAAGTGGGAACTTTAAATGTGGACGGAGGGAGTATAATATTTTATGGGATATTTATTTTCTTATTTTTTTATAGTTTATGATATTCTACTTAGTTTTGTAAATCTTTTGATGTAATTTTTAATTATATAATTTTTATCTTTAATGTTATGTTATTCTCCATATAATATGATTTGAAAATAATTTGTGTCGAATATCGTAAATCGAAATAGACAATTTAAATTGGGACGAAGTGAGTAAGAAAGTACCCAAAATAGGATTTCCAAAAGAGAAGTTTGGATTATAACATTATAAAAGTGTATATACATAAGGAAAAAGAGTGATGGTAGTTGTGATGTTTCCAAAATGTCTTTTTTCTAACCAAAAAGACATTTGGGAATTTTTTTCCAGAAATGTCTTTTTTCTAACCAAAAAGACATTTGGGAAAATTTTTCGAGAATAGAGAGAGAGTAGCACTATTCCAAATTCACGAGAATTTATATTTATTTATGTTTTTTCATGGCCTATATGATAAAATAAAATATTCTTGTCACCACTTGTTTTGTTGAACTTTTGATGTAGTTTTTAAATATGTATGTTTTATTTTTTATTTCTATACCAATATTTAAATAAAATAGATTGAAAAAACTTGGGATTTTTCTTCGTTTTGCGCAACGGGAAGAAAGTTTTAGGACGGAGGGAGTATTTAGATGTTGAAAAAAATGGGATGACATGAAATAGGGAGTAATTTAAAAACTGACGTGGAGAAGGGAGAAATGGAAGTGGGCTTAATTTGGTGATACATGTAAACTAATGGACAAATATTAAATGTTACACTCTCATTGACAGAGTGTAAACTAATGGATAAATATTAAATTTGTCGACGATTTCTTTTTCTTTTTTGGGTAGAGAAAGCATTATAACCCACACCAATTTTTGGTCAATCTATTTTAAATAATCTAAATTTTAATCAATTAATGAATTGTTCCAACAAAACATTATTTATTTAGAGCATCTTTTTTAAAGTTTAAATTCTTAACTTTTAGTTATTATTATATTCATAAATATAATTTTTAAATTAATCTAATTTTTTATTTTTCCTATGTCACTATTTTTGTAATTCACACTCATTATTTTTTTTCCATTTTATAATATAAATAATACGTAGTACGGAGTATAATTTTATTGGGAAGATTATTTTTTATTAATTTACATGACACTAAATTATATTTCATAAATTATGAATATTTTATTACTCTAAAGTCTAAATTGGCCTATGAAAAACATTAACATTTTTTAAGAAAAAAGATACGGAATAATTATAATACTCATTGTGTCCCAAATTGAATAGCATGTATAGTACTCCGTATTTACATAATCATTTTCTTTACCTATAATTGTAATAATAGTAACAACAACAACAAAGACAACAATAATTATAATAAGAATAATATGTAAAATACCTTTAAAAAAAATTTAAGTTCTAGTTTCTTCAACTCTAATTTCTTCTAGTTTCTCAGTTTTTTTTAGTTTTTTTAAATTTTTTCCAACATCCAATTTTTTTTATAGCCCTAAACAACATGATTTTAGTATATTCATGAATGAGAAAGCGTAATCATACACTATTAACTTGATACCCCGTATAAGATTATGACACCAACTCAATTGGCACTCCTACCGTATTTTGATTCAAAATTGATGAGTATTACACTTCTAACTCTTTCGATAAACCCCTATAATTGTCATCATTCATATTACTAGTTTTCTAAATCTTTTAATCGAGTTTTAAAATATGTAATATTGATCGAGTTTTTGTAAGCCTTATTTTGAGAATAAAATATAGAATTTTTATTTTAATATTTTCTTTATATTTTATATTTAATTTAATTTATTCTTATATTTTACTATTTTATGAAATAATCAATAAAATGTAGAAATAGTAAAAAAAAAAAAAGTAATGTGGGAGTAATTTTATTTATGTTACGGAGTATATTGTATGGAGATGGAGATACTTCATATGACGGTGAGATAAGAAGAAAAGAGAGCTTCGGATTCTGCACAGAAATGTCGACTTCGTCTACTCCATTAGAACCAGAACCATATCTTCTCAAGGAGAAGAAACTGAAACTCCCGCTTCTTGCCTTCCTCTTTCTGCTCCTCTCCCTTCTCACCTTTTTCCTCATCTCCAACTCTCAGAAGTCTCCACTCTACGCCGTAGACTTCGCCCGGCCCGGACCCGACTCCAAGCCCGCCATAATCCCTATCCATTCCGCTCCAGCTCCTCTCCTGCCTCCCTCACTTCCGCAGCAGTCGCCTGATTCCGTCTCGATCGACCGCCGTGAAAGCGTCCCCGCCGAACCGGATGCCGATCCGATCCGGTGGAAGCTGTGTGACGGCGCTGTGGCTGTTGACTACATCCCGTGCCTTGACAATTGGAAAGCTATAAGCGCACTGAAGTCGCGGAGGCACATGGAGCATCGGGAAAGGCACTGCCCTGACCAGACCCCCCGGTGTTTGATTCCACTTCCGGTTGGTTACCGGGTTCCGGTGCCGTGGCCCACGAGCAGGGACATGGTGAGATTGTTATCTTGTTTATGGTAAGAAGATAGGTTATCTAAGTATTATACTGTTGATGCATCTTTATGATTTACCTGGTCATTCAGTTCTACTTAGCAGTTAGCACCATATTTCTTATAATATTTGGATCAATCTTGCTTTTATCCTATTACCATATGAATAATGATGTGTCTTGATTAGCATGAAGCCAAGAAACTAGTAAGGAACTAGTAGTAAGTCACTCATTTGATGCAGAGTGCACTTTTAACTTCTCACAGATTTGGTATAACAATGTGCCACATCCAAAGCTTGTGGATTACAAGAAGGACCAGAGATGGGTGGTCAAGTCTGGGGATTATTTTGTTTTTCCAGGTGGGGGCACTCAATTCAAGGAGGGAGTGAACCACTATGTCGAATCTATTGAGAAGGTAGCATAATATAACTAGTTTTAAACTTTTTTAAAAAAATTATTACCATCTAGCCTTTTTGCATTCTAAATCTGTTCGTGCTGGTTTTCTCTTACACAGAATTTACCAATAATTAAATGGGGAAAGAACACAAGGGTCATTCTTGATGTTGGCTGTGGTGTTGCTAGCTTTGGTGGGTTTTTGTTGGACAAGAATGTGATTACAATGTCATTTGCACCAAAAGATGAACATGAGGCTCAAATACAGTTTGCACTTGAACGGGGTATCCCTGCTATACTTTCAGTAATTGGAACTCAGAAGCTTCCATTTCCAGATAATGTGTATGACTTGATTCATTGTGCACGGTGTAGGGTTCATTGGGACGCTGATGGTAAGTACATTGAATGCGAGTTGTCACTTTCTTAGGCCTTGCTTGGTAAAATTAATCAGCTTGTTCTTCTAATCAGCAGAGAGTTCTAAGAATCCAATCATTTTATCCAAATAACCTTTACCAATAACCAAATGAGCTGGTGTTTCCCTAACACTATGTTTGGCTCAAGGAATTTGGAAGGAAAGGAAAAGAAAATGGTTTATTTTCAATTTCTTCACCAAAATGGAAGGAATTTGGTTTTTCCTCCTCTTAGTACATTTTGCGCATTTTTGCCCTCTCATTTTCTTTTTCTCTTACTTTTTCTTTTCTTTTCCTCTCCAACCGAACAAGAAAAATTGTTTTCCCTCTCATTTTATATTTTTTCCCCTTCAAATTCCTTGAACCAAACATAGTGTGAAAATTTTGCATCTAAATTGAGTACATATTTGTTTGCAGGTGGGAAACCATTGATGGAGCTAAACAGACTTCTTAGGCCTGGAGGGTTTTTCATATGGTCTGCTACGCCAGTATATCGGGATGATAAAAGAGATCGTCAAGTCTGGGAAGGTCTTGATTCTTTCCTGATGGGAGAAGGTTTTTTTATTTATGTATTAATCGCTCTTTGTTAGGCATATACTAGAAAAGTGGAAATTAACAGCATGATTTGTTAACTTATTTTTTTCTATACAATTTTTCATCTTCATTTTCTTTTCAACAATCTAAATGTAAAAATAAATTAATGGAGTAGCCAAAAAAGGGTTTAATTAACATTGAAATGAGTCATTTAACAGAAAATATCTTTCCCTTTTGCAGCCATGGTTTCTCTGACTGCAGCTTTATGCTGGAAGGTAGTGAAGAAGACCTATGATACATCTACTTCAATCGGGATGGTTATATATCAAAAGCCTACTTCACCGTCCTGTTATATGGGGCGTAAAGAAAACAATCCTCCTCTTTGTGACAAGACCAATAGGGTAAATAGTTCATGGTATGCGTACACTGTATTTGAATGGTCATGTACTCATTATTGATTTTTTCCCCCAACTTCTCAATTAAGAGTACTTTTGGATTATTGAAAGGGGGAAAAGTGCTAAAAATGTACAGAGTATTTTTTTATGTCAGTTTAATTTTGCTTTAACATATGCTGCATAGTATTTATATACGGAGTAATAGGTTTAGAACAACAGACAAACAAACAATCAAACCCACAATTCTTGGGAGTCAACGACTCAACAAGCAACCCCCCCCCCTCCCTCCCACCACACATTTTCATTCTTTCCTATATGTTTTCTTTTCTATATTCTTCCTTGGGATTTTCTATGATCCAAGCGGACCCTAATTCTTTCATATTCTATCTATTAGGTATGCACGCCTTGACAGCTGTTTACCCCAACTTCCAGTAGCGAGCAACGGAAATTTGGACATGTGGCCTGCCCCTTGGCCCACAAGACTCAGCAGCAGACCTCCAAACCTGTCTTTAGTAGGTGCTGATGAAGAGACTTTCAATAAGGATACCAAACACTGGGGCACACTTCTCTCTGATGTTTACCTAGGAGGACTTGACATAAACTGGTCAGCCATTCAGAATGTAATGGATATGAATGCCGGTTATGGAGGGTAAGATGGATACCACATTGTGTGTACAAGCGTGTTTGGTGGGTAAATTTGGATGAAATACCATATGTAATTAACTTCTTTAATTATTATTATTATTTTTATTATTATTATTTTAATTACTAAACCTAGTTAATTTTTATTATAGACAAATAACATATAATAAGAGTCATGCTGGTCCAGCCACAACTTTTTATTTTTGTAAAGGTACAATTCTTAAAATCATGAAATCATACTTAAAATTTCAAACTAATTTTTTAGTTTAAGTGAACTTCTCAGTTATCACATTTGAATTGCAATTTTTATAGGTTGGAAAATACATGAAAATTTAGATTTGTTTTCTGATATACTCCCTCCGTCCCAAAAAGTTTGTTACGTTTAGAAAAAACTGTGTCCCGTAAAGTCCGTTACATTTCTATTAAAAAAACACTTTTACCCCTTACTTTTTCATACCCTACCTATCACACCATACCTTTTTCCTAATAATCTACCCATCACATCTTACTTTTACCCATCACATCAAGGGTATTTTTGGAAAGTCAATACCAAAATATCCCTCCCTTAATTTCCCAAAAAGTCAAACCGTCCCATTCTTTTTGGGACGGAGGGAGTACATGGGTAAGATTATTTTTTTTGGGTGAAGAGCATCTAAAAATTGAGTGAAGTGTCATTTCTTCTCATTTCATTTAGAAGAATAGCTTTTGCACTTCTTTTTTTGAATTACTCAAAGATTCAAGGTCCAATAAGTTATTGTTTGGTTGGAAATTTTATTGATAACAGCATAAGAAAGGAATTGCTTCTCCTTTATTACTTCTGCTTTTGATTGTGATGGTGATCCTCTGTTGTGTTCACAGGTTTGCTGCAGGGTTAGTTAACTTGCCCTTATGGGTAATGAATGTTGTTCCCATCAGTGCGCCAGATACATTACCTGTTATATTTGATAGAGGATTGATTGGAATGTATCATGATTGGTGTGAATCCTTCAATACCTATCCTCGCACATATGATCTTCTACATGCTAGTTTCCTCTTTGGAAAGCTAACTCAAAGGTATGTCTTGTACCTTATTAGGTCCCTTCTTGAAGCAAATATTGATCTTCTTCTTGTAGGCTCTTAATGTGGTTTGACTTGGACTATGTTTACCACACAAACCCTTTTTTTGGAAATTTTGGAGGGTTTAGGTTCGGAATATTTTATTTTGGACACAATTAGTCCCAGGGAACAGGGACAGATTTGCAGTGTAATCGATTTAAAAAATCTGATGTGGACCCACCAAGTATGGAAGTCCGGAGGTGGGCCACACATCAATATCCTTCCTAATTTGCATCTTCAAGCTTTACCTAGAATGACATTTACCTTGATTCATGTTATGACCATGGTTCTTAAAACGACAACACATGCTCTGTTTGATCCGGAGGTGGTTCGTACCCCCAGCCCCCTAGTTTGCCAATACGTTACACTGTAACATATCGGCGAAACAGGGTCAAAAGAACACCATAGGACCCTTAATTCAACCGGTGTTATGACATCGGGGAGTGGGTGTCAAAAGATCCTGCCTCTCATGTTATTTGCTTTGTTTATAATATTTTGTTTTTTTTTATTTCCATTGCTCCGTATGCTTCAGATGCAACATAATAGACATGGCTGTGGAGGTGGATAGGATATTGAGACCAGGTGGGATTCTTTTGGTTCAAGACACCATGGATTCGATTGCGAAGCTCAGCCCAATTCTACACACCCTCCACTGGTCAGTCACTTTAAACCAGCAACAGTTTCTTGTTGGCAGGAAAGGCTTTTGGCGCCCCGATGAAAAGACCAGATTATGAACACCCCTCCTATATAGTACACATATACACACTAGCTTTTTTGTTGTTTCTCCCTTCTGCAACTTGTGCATCAATAACTGTTACAACTTTTTTTCCCATTTATGGACACTATGAATCCCACAAAAAACGAGTCTCGGATTGATGAGAAATAAGAGGAATAATCATATGCGTCTTAGGTCGACATTTGTTACTCTGTATTTGTGTAGGGATGGGCATAGTTCCAATTCTCTGTCCCAAGGCAAAATGGGAAGGTGAAAACTCAAAACATTTTTACTGTCTTTGACTGTGTGAAGTTAAATTGAAACTTTAATACTGGGACATGGGAAGTCATAGTTATATAACATTATAATGTTCATGTTCTAGTTCTATCAAATACTCCATCCGTCCCTAAAAGATCTTACCTTTTCATTTTTTTTGTTGTACTTAAAAGATGTTCCCTTATCTATTAAAAAACCACTTTTATCTCTTACTTTTTCATACCTTATCTATGACATCATATCTTTTTACTAATAATTTATACATCACTTTTTACTTTTATCCATCACAACAAGAGTATTTTTGGAAAGTCAAAACGAAAACATCTCTCCTTTTAAATCTTTGAAAAGTCAATAAGAGAAATGTTTCAGTGACGGGAAGTAAAAGATTGAAATGGGTATTGGGACCGCTTAAGAGTTTGTGAGGGAATCATTTCACAGGAACCAAAATTGTTAGCCTAATGAACTAGAACCAGGACCACTTTACACATGGTTTTGGACTCTTGGTTTGAGTTGGTTCAAAAAAAGGACCACCTTACCTTCTCACCCCGCCGGTTTAAAAAATTTACAGTAGTTTTCTAAGATATAAACATCTACGGAGTACTATACTACGGAGTATTATTATTTTCTCCGTCCCAATTTAAATTATCTTCTTTGGTTTATAGTTTACGATGTTTAACTGAAATTATTTTATATAAAAATGGTGTAGAACTAAAAAATTAAAATTACATATTTAAAGACTAGACCAAAAGATCTACAAAATAGTTGTGACATAATTATATTATCTTATGAAATGACTAGGAAAGATATAGAAAGAAAATGAATAAAAATTTGACTATGTGAATTGCAAACATGCAATTTAGTTTGGAACGGAGGAAGTATAATATTTGAGCAGATAATGAAAATATAAATAGGGTAACAAATTTTTATAATTAACAAACGAGATAATAATTATTTAACTTTGAAATTTAAGGATTTTATTAAAATTTAATAAAATAATGATTAGTCACAGTTAAGTTTAATAATATGGTACATGTAAGTTCTCGTTTAGTAAAATAATGATAATTCAAGATAAAACTTAATACAATGAGATTTGCGAGTTTTTAGTAGAAAATGTGGGGTATTTTGGAGTAAATTTTTAGATGCTTGATTAGTCAAAGTGATGAAACTTTCAATCTTAAGGCTATGTAGTATGAGGGGGTAATGGGTGATGATTGGATATAAATGGTATGATGTAGAGTGATGAAAAAATATGTGGTATGGTGGGATGAAGGGGAGTGATGAGCTCTAAAAGTTTGAATTATTTTCATTAATTGAGATGAAAATGTGTTACATTTTGGTTGGTTAGAATATAAAAAAATAACAACAAATTGTCTCCTCGTTCACGCGGTGACGCCGGTCACCTTCAGAGGGGTCGCGCTCCTCTAATGTGGCATCGTGCCTGCCACGTCAGTCACGTCCTATTGTGTTTAGTTTAACGACCAAATGAAATATACTCCCTAAGTATATTTCTGATAATGTAAAACTTAATACTACCTTCGCCACCTAGAATTTGTTCAATTTTAATTTTTTTTTGTAGTCAATTGATTTTGACATTTGACATATAATTAAATAAAAAATATATTGCACATTAACGAGAAAAAAATATTTTGGAACATTTTATAAAATCAATCTAAAAAAGTTTTCTGTATCAATATTTAGTATGGAGTACTATTTTAATTTAATTTGTGGTTAAAATTTGTTAATTTTTTAAAAAATAAAAAATAAAAAATACTCCTTATTCAAAGACAAAAAAAATACTCCGTTCTTACAAAAAATAATTTTCTAGTCACTAGTCTACTACTCCGTACTGTTCTCCCAAGAGTTTTGGTGCCCACATTTTCCCGGGATAAAATTTAATTAATGACGAGTAACAACCCTGCATTAATTACAATCAAATGAGAATCAATCATTCCTTCCTTTATCGTCTCATCTTCGTCTTCCCGACGATCGGTGATGACAACAGTTCCTAGTCCACCCAGCACTGCTCCATGCTCCGCCAGACATTCTTGTCCTCGGACATCTCGAAACTCTATTTACATTTTATTTTTTTTTAAATTTTAAACAGAATCATCGGATTTGCTTGTGGTCGAAGTCAGTGACCCCCCCACAATTCTCTGGCCCTAATGATTCCAGAAACACTTGGAGAACACTCAATTTTTTGTTTTCTTAAATTTTTAATTCTACATGTGTTGACGAGTTCAAGGAGATAGCTTCCAAGGGCGGATTGTACTAGATTCTTTCTGTGTATTGCTTTTGATACGAGGAAATGAGGAGTTTGAGGTTACTGGGGTTAGGAGAGATTCGCTCTGCGCCGATTTCACTGTTTTTGTTCCTCGTTCTGGTCCTCCGACATTCTTCTTCTTCTTCTTGCTGGTGTCTCACTGACAAAGGTTCGATTTCTCCCTCTTTCTCAATCTCTCTATTGTCGGTTTAATAATTGTATTCACATTATGGTTTATATCTGCTGCAGGCGTGGAATTTCTGAGATCTGGAGAGGAAATCCATTGTTCTTCCACTGAGGTTTATTGTTCTAACAAAGCAAATAATTTGTATCTGTAAGTTTTTTTCCCATCTTGTTTCCCTTTCAATTGGTCTAGACTAGTTTCAACTTCATTATAAAAGAGCGGAGAAATGCTAGAGTCACAAACAAGTAGTCACAAAATACACAAACTTGCCATTTCTGGATTGAAATTTTCACTTTTTAATCATCTCGAATGGATATGGACATGCATCATGTCCACATTCATTTGATTCTTATAGATGATCCTTAATGTGCGCTCCACATATGCAGAAAGCCACAAAGGACACATATTTAAGAAGGGATAGAGTTTATTTTAGTTATTGTTGCTTGCTTCTTTCATAATTCATGTATAATTTAATCTATTCTTGCTTGTTTTTTAATTGTTGCTTGTCTTCATAATTAGAAGTTTAAACTTGTTGTTTCAAAAAAAAAAAAGTTTAAACTTGTTGTCTTGATGCTTCTTTGGTAAAGGGATATTTCACTAAAATTGTCTAAATAAAAAAAACCCTTACGTGTAATCATTATAAGCCAAATTTGTAAGTTAAGGACTACTTTTTCTGCTCATAAGTTGCATGATCTGATTAATGCTACCAATCAAGACCTAATCAAGACCTGATTAATTCAGTTCCATACTTCCAAACGATGCCCAAGAAAAAAGTGTCGGGTAACACTCAAATTCGATAAAATAAGTCAAAAGCGGTTTATTTTGCTTATATATATGTGTGAAATTTGTCGGCTTTAATACCAAAACTTTACTTTTTTGACAATTGCCTATAACCAACCTTTCAGATGTTCTTAACTTCATCACATATGCTGGCTGTGTGTGTATGGTGCAGGAGGAGCATGGGAAAGCCCAGAAATTTAGCCCACAGGAAATTGATGGAAGCATCAACCAAAAGCACATTCAACTCCCTATTTATGGCAACCATAGATTCTGTTTTACACACTACACCCTCACAACTATCTACCGTGCCAATGTGGGCCCATGCCCCTGCTCCTTCTGTTACGCCATCTCCAGTCCCTGCACCTGCAATGCCACTCAGCTCTTTTTCCGAAAGTTTCATCACAAAAGACCATCAATTATTGACATTGTTTGCAATAACAGGCGGTTCCCTTCTGGTTTTTGTAGTCTTGTTCGCTTGTTTTTTGGCATTTTGTCGCAAGGGCAAGATGGGCGTCGTCAAACCTTGGGCATCTGGCTTAAGTGGACAGTTGCAGAGAGCATTTGTGACAGGTGGTTTTATTTCTGCTCCAACTGTTGATTAGTGTCATCCATCCACATAAATTTTCATTTTCTTGAGTTATCTCATTTTGTGCCTTTTGATTTAAACTAGGTGTGCCAAGTCTTAAGAGACAAGAACTTGAGATTGCTTGTGAAGATTTCAGCAATGTTGTTGGTGCTTTGTCATTTTGTACCCTATACAAGGGCATATTGTCTAGTGGAGTAGAGATAGCAGTGATATCTTTCCCCCTCGCGTCTGCTAAAGATTGGTCAAGAGATCAAGAAGCCCATTTCAGAAAGAAGGTAATATAATATGGTCAATCTTCGACATTAATAGAGATTAAGTCTGCGTACACACACACTACAACCTTCCCCAAAACCTACTTTTTATGAGAATTTAGTATTTTACTGGCCTTGTTACTGTCATAGGCAAAAATGGTAGTTGCATTTTCTAAAAGGGAAAGTGTAAAGTAACAACTATTTCAACTAGATATATAGGTAGTTAATTCTCTTATAAGAAGAATAGATGCATTATTATTGTGTGATTGCTATGGTTTTCAGATTGATAACCTCTCAAAAGTGAACCACAAGAACTTTGTAAACCTCATTGGATTCTGCGTGGAAAGGGAACCGTTTACGAGGATGATGGTCTTTGAATATGCTCCCAATGGAACACTTTTTGAACATTTACATTGTAAGTGACCTCTTCTACTCCCTCTCATAAATCATTAATCGTTTTCCTAATGAGTTTAACATTGTATTCCTTAAAACTCATGTGTGATGCATCGGAAAGTTAAACAAAGCACATCGTATTAAACACATTTTTTACTTTTCTTAATAAATGAGCCTTAACAGGTGCAATGTTGCACCGGTTAGAAAAGCCGTAAATCAATATGTGAAAAGTTGCTTAATTGACCGTAGCTTAGCAATTTCTTCTCGTATTCACATTTAACTTATCATTATGATTGTTTGCCGTACATCAAATGTTATAAATGCATATAGACATGATGTGTGTCCATGTTCATTTAACTTTTGATTTATCACAAAAACCATAAAGGTCAGTCAAATGCAAATGAAGGGTACATATTATTCTGACTTAGATTCTACCACCTCATTGTCCTCGTGCCTATAGGTAAGGAGGCCGAGCACTTGGACTGGGGAATGAGAATGAGAATCGTAATGGGCGTTGCGTATTGCCTCTCCTACATGCACCACCTCTCGCCGCCGGTCCCACACCAGAACCTGAAGTCCTCGGCAATACATCTTGCCGAGGACTACGCGGCCAAAGTGTGGGACTTTGACTTTCGGGGGGACGAGTTAGCTCACAACGATGCTGACTCGTCGACTCCACAGAGCAACGTGTACAACTTTGGCGTCATTCTTCTAGAAGTAGTAATGGGCCGGCAACCGAAAGCCCTCAAGGACTTTGTATCAGAGTATCTCCATGGAAGAAAGCCCCTGAGGGAAATGGCTGATCCAAGTTTAGGTTCATTTGAAGAAGAACAAAATCAACAAATGGATGAAATTGGCGAAGTGATTAAATTGTGCCTTCGTCTTGGGCCAAGACTGAGGCCCACAATGACTGAAGTCTGTGGTAGGCTGAGAGAGATAACTGGGATTGGGCCTGATGGGGCTGTCCCTAAGGCTTCTCCTCTTTGGTGGGCCGAACTTGAGATCTTATCCGCACATGAGACTGTTTAACTCAATGATTTCTTGTATAATACGGAGTAATTATATTTTTATTTATTTATTTATTAAATTAGGATGTCTGTAAATTCAAAGACGAGAAAAGACTGGTGCTTATTCAATACAGTATTTTTTTTGGGTTTTGTAAAAACAAATTAAACTAAATTAATTAATTACTATAATTGATAGAATATATATATATATATATATATATATATATATATATATATATATATATATATATATATATATATATATAATATATATATATATATATATATATATATATATATATATATATATATATATATATATATATATATATATATATATATTATATATATATATATATATATATATATATATATATATATATATATATATATATATATATATATATAATGCCACTACGGTACGACCCATAACTAATAGGAAGTAAATAAATTCTCCGTATTTAAATATTTTAGTCCTTCATCCATATCGTACACATTATTACTAGACTTGAAGAATAAAGTAAAACATTTTCCCAATAAAAAAAACACTTTATAATTATACGGAAAAATGCGTATGCCTCCTAATTTAATGACTACTAGCCGTATCATATATCATGCACAAAATATCATTTATTATTGATGTTGACGATGAATTTATATATGCTCCGTATACCTACTCCTTTGAAAAAGAGCTTCACATAGAGAAACAATTATACCGTACATTATATATTTATATTGTTTGCTATATTTTTTTTACTCTTTGAATTATTTTATTTTTATACTTCCTGTCCCCGGAAAAAAATACGGTCCAGTACGGAGAATATATTTTTAGTTTTACAATATTCAAGAAAAGTGTAAAATATAGACAAATGTACTCTCTCCGGCTATCCCAATTTAATTTGTCTATTTATTATTTATATAGTTAAATTTTAATTACATATTGACACATTTTCGGTACTCATTTGATGAAATTATATAGTCTTGTACGGTCACCTCTTATTTTCTAAAATTTTAATTTTGACGTAGTTTTTAAATATATAAATTTTATTATTTTAATTTTTTTTATCAATTTTTCAAGTAAATTAAATTGAAAAATAATTTTAGTCAAACCTTGTAGATTACAACATGTGGCTCTTTTATGGACGAAGAGAGTAAAAAATATTGTTAAATTGGGATAAAAACTCAAATCTGCACAAAACAAAAAAGGGATGAATCTTATCTCCGAGGGTCTCCTCATTCATAGTCGAGGAGCCACTGAGAAGATGTAAATTAGACTTTGATCACAAATTAGCAACATAAAATAAAGTCTGCACTTGGTACTTGCAAAGGTTCTATGTTTATCATAATTATCTCTCATCACAATTTTCTAGAATCGAACTCGGATTTTACTCTCTTGGCACTTCTTGCTTTTCTAATTGCGTAAGAATATAAAGTGAAATCTTATACTCCCTCCGTCCCAAAAAGATTTACACCTTTCAAAAAAATTGCGTCCCACAATCTCCTACCCATTTCTATTAAAAAAACCACTTTTACCCCTTACTTTTTCAAACCCTACCTATCACATCATATCTTTTTCCTAATAATCTATACATCACATCATACTTTTACCCATCACATTAAGGGTATTTTTGGAAAGTCAACACAAAATTATCCCTCCCTTAATTTCAACTTTAGTCAAAACGTGTAAATCTTTTTGGGACGGAGGTAGTAGATGAGAGGAGTACACAATACCCATTTTATAGCACAATTTTTTAAAATAGATTTTAGTTTTTTTGGATTTTATTGTTACAAAATAAGTTGACATTTGAGCAACCAATCATAAAAGTATGATAAGAGGCAAAAATAAGCTAGAATAAGACGATGTTCTCTTCAAATTATTTTTATTACTTATTATTTTTTCTTATTGGAATCAGATCAGACCAGATCAAATATAGTTTTAAGTGTAACTATATTCAAATCAGATGAGATCAAATCACATCAGAACTAAGGCCATATTCGTTCACCTGATCTAATTGGTTCTAATCTTATGGGAAAAAGTTCTAATCTGATCTGAAAGTAGTTATCTTTAAAACTATTTCTGGATTGATATGATCGGGTCTGATCTGATCTGATCAACTTCTAATAAGAATAAGTAATAAGTTTGAAAATAAATTGAGGAGAAGATGACTCTATTTCAATGAGATCAGATAAGAGAACATAGCCTAAATTAAAGTAACATTAAAGGTCAGTGAAAGTCAACTCTTTTTTTGTAAAAGAGACGGAGTATAAGATATGGACGATATCAAGAAGTACGTGTGTGTGACATGAATATTTGGAAAAAATAAAATAAAATTGATATATGCATTATTATTGTTGTTGTTGTTATTACTATCGGTGGGGTTCTATTGACACCGATTTTTGGTGACACTAGTGGTGCTACTGTCATTTTGAAACACTTCCGGTGCTCCATTCGTAAAATTGACGGTCCTACCTTCCTGACCCACCTCCTAAACACCCCAACCTACCCCGCCCCTGCACCCCAAACCGGTGTTGGAGTGGTTTCTAGTGGAGTAGTTTAAAAATAGGGGTACAAATTAGGTGAAGGCCGGTAATGAATTTGCACCAACTTCAGACCATTTAATTCAGGGCAGGCCAAATATGCGTTAGGAATTAGAAGCGGGTTGGCCCAATTTTAATAATACCTTCCCTTTCATTCAATTCATTTACTCCCTCTATCCTATATCTTTCTTCCCGTTGCGCAAAATGAAGAAAAATCTCAAGTTTTTTCAATCTATTTTATTTAAATATTGGTATAGAAATAAAAAATAAAACATACATATTTTAAAACTATATCAAAAGTTCAACAAAACAAGTGGTGACAAGAATATTTTATTTTATCATATAGGCCATGAAAAAACACAACTAAATATAAATTCTCGTGAAGTTGGAATAGTGCTCTGGGAAGAAAGATATAGGACGGAGGGAGTATTATTCTTCAAAATCATCCCCCGGGAAAAAGAAATTATTAAGTATCACAATTTTATTTCTAAAGAAAGAAAAGTGAGTAATTTTTTGGAACAAACATAAGGGAATACGTGAAACTTTTTTGTAAGATGAAGAGAGTATTTGTTTGGTTTATATTACCTATTATTATTCACTTGAATTTCTTTATTCACTTGTATTGAGTATTTGTTCAATTTTAATATTTTACAATCAACTAGTTTTAAATTTGACCTTGAATTAAATTAGATATAAATGATATTGTAATTAGATAAAACAATACTTTAAAAATATTTTATGAAATAAATATAATAAAATTATTTTGTATCAATATCTTATATAAATTTTATATAATTAGTGGTTAATATAAAAATTTAAAGCTAGACAAATTAAGTTAAGGAAAGGATAACTTTCTAGGCATATACTCCCTCCGTTCCACAAAATTCTTCCTCTTTCGTTTTTTTTGCTTTCCACAAAACACTTCCACTTTCTATTAAAAAACCACTTTTACCCCTACTTTTTCATACCCTACCTATCACATCATACTTTTTTACTAATAACCAAACTATCACATCTTACTTTTCCCATCACATCAGGGGCAAAATTGGAAAGTCAACCAAAATTACACTTTCCTTATTTTTCTCCAAAGTCAAAACCGGAAGAGTTTTGTGGAATGGATAGAGTAGTTGGAAAGGAGTGGGTGTGCATATATGATATACTCTCTTTCCACCCATTAATCACACATCAATAGCTTACCTTTTTTCAACCATTTCTTATCAATTCTCCCTCTTTCAAATTCTGAAGTGCCTATTAGATAACAATGTACCAAATAGTACCTTTGTCTCAATTTTTATACGGAATACTCCTTTCGTTTCTCCACTTTTTTCGGTCAATTTAAATAAAAATGATATTAGATATTCATACAGAAAATTTTTTGTTAGATTTATTATTTAAAATATTTTTAAAATATTATTTTAACTAAATAATATATAATATATATTTTATGTAATTATAGGTCAAACATTGTAAACAGTTGAGCGAAAAAAATGGACATGCACTCAGGGACGGATGTAGTACTCCCTCCGTCCCTAAATAAAGTTCCATTTTTGACTTTTTGAGAATTTAAGGGAGAAATATTTTGGTGTTGACTTTCCAAAAATACCCTTGATGTGATGTGTTAAAGTAAGATGTGATAGGTAGATTATTAGTAAAAAGGTATGATGTGATAGGTAGGGTATGAAAAAGTAAGGGGTAAAACTGTAAAATGGGTTTTTTAAGGGAAAAGAGATATTTATTTAGGGACAAAGAAAAAACGAAAGAGGAACTTTATTTAGGGACGGAGGGAGTACTATTTTTCCCGTTTTAACTTTCAACAGTAGTATTTATCTAGTTTTAATTTTTTTCATTTGGAATTCATAAAGATTGACCATCAATTAGATCAATTTTTTATTACTGATACAGTATATTTTATTTAATTAAAATACCATGTAATTGTTTTTAATTTTAGATTAAAAGTCAATTTTGGTTGACTGAAAAAAATCAAAAAACAGATATTTTGTGACATAAACAATGTTTTTAGACATGCCTAGAAGTTTCTACGAGAAGGATGTTACGAGAGAATTGATGTCTAAATTGAGTTATCGGATCCCAATATTAATTTTTTTGAGTGATGCTTACATAGTCTCAAATGTAAATCTTTTTATATTTTTCATGGACTTGCATGTATATATTTTTGTATAAGATCAACTTCTTTAATTTTATGCTACAAATATGTAAATAGACCAATCAACTATGCTGCAGAGAAGATACTGCAGCACTATCATACTAACAGATGACAGAGATTGTGTTATAACACATTTTGCGTCACAAGCACACACACAGAATCAGATGATGTAAAGGGTGTTACAATGCCTACTCAACAGAATGCTAATAAAGTGCGTAAAAAAGAACACCTAATATGTTTACGGAGTTCACTGAAACTGTCCTAATCTGTGGGGCCCACGTCCGTGTAATAGTCCTCAACTAAATCACTAGATGCAAGTTACTTCGATACATAACAACATGATGAGACACACTTCTCCGAATTGTTATGAGAAAGCTTCTAATCTAGGATTTCTAGTCCGAACCCTCCGCTTTGGCTATCGCATCTCCACGAAGATCACAAGGACAAATGTATTTGCAGCCCTCTTCTTAAGCTCTTGTCCATCTCATGGTTGTCACAATTTGTTTTCATTGTAGGATTCCTTCAAATAGATCGTAATGTTCTTCACGCAAGGAAAGCTCCGGGACGCGACGAGAACGCTCTACATCAGTGTATATTCTTAATTAGTTTTTTCCCTCTCAATCTCTTTAAGGAATTTCCAAGGATCTGCTTCATTTTTATAGGCTATTCCAAACACAATCCTAGCTAGTATCAATCAGTTTGTATTAAGTTGTCTTGAATACAACTTTAATCTTAATCCACAAGCAACCTAAAGCCTTTTAGATACCAGCTAGATTATATTTATTATCATGTAGTCACAATCTCAATAAGTCTCTGATTCTAAAAATTGCAGATCACAACTTAAAATTGCAGACTTCTGATCTCGTACTGACGGTACTGTGTTACAACATTGCATTGTAGCATCTTGTGTCAACCTCAAGAACTATATCAATTCTACAAGTTTAAATAAAATAAATTTCTCCTGACAAATAAAAGTTTCCACCCAGTAAAACTCCTACCAAATATGAGTTTCTATTTTATCAAAAGATTAGTCAACACTCAACACCTTGGAACTAACAAAATACACTAATAAGGTTCATAAAATGAATATGAACTTTAAATCCACGAAAAAATTTGTCTAATTTTCATAATTAGGTAAGCACAACATTAATAACTTTGCTAACATCATGAGGGTGATATTCAAATTGATGACATTTGTTTTAGTAAAATTATAATATCATGTTAAGAAATCAGTTAAATTTTGAATTCAACTATGTAGTTGTGAAATTTGCACTAAATAGGACTAAAACATAAATCATTTTCTAATATAGGACTTAAATTTTTTATTCTAAAAGCAGGACTTAATAATATCTAGTGAGAGGATTAATGTCCAGTGATGGTGAACATTTACTTGAACAATGACTAATGTATAATGACCAAAGATCCTACATTGAGAAATAAAAACATATGGTTTTATATTGAGAAAGTCATTATGTTTTAGTTCAATTTAGGTAAATTCTACTTTAAAATACTGTTGAAATTTTTTTAGTAGTACTTGGTATTACACTCAAGTGTATCTTCCAAATTGCAAGCAGAAAATGCTTGGTCTGATCTGTCTCTAAAGTTAATTAAATTACAATTTCTTTTTGTCTCTTTTGAAATAAACCTCACCTCACGTATATATACTTTCGTAGTTTATTATGAATGAAAAATTGGATCATAAAATGTACTGGTAATAGTCTTCCACAAATGGTAATACAGCAAAGAGAAAACTCAACAAATTATAGCTACTACTCCCTCCGTCCCATGAAACCAGACTCTCTTTTTTTTTTATATCCGTCCCACAAAAACACTTCTCATTTCTATTAAAAAGTCACTTTTAAGTTTTATCTCTTATTTTTTCATACCTTAACTATCACATCATACCTTTTTACTAATAATTTATCCACCAAATCATACTTTTACCCATCACATCAAAGGACATTTTTAAAAATTCAATACCTAAATACACTCTCCTTAAATTCCTCCTAAAAAGCAAAAGTCTCATGTTTCATGAGTCGGAGGGAGTATAATAATAGATGAATGTTTTTCACATTCAATCCATGGTCATTACTGTATAAAATTTAATACAACTAAATGTCCATATTAACTGTGAACATTTTTCTGTTTTAGTCTAGCTTCTATGTCATTCACTACCAATTAATTAAGGCATTGTTTGGAAACTAAATTCATACGGAATCTTAGATTTCAATTTCAATATTTGAAATCCCATAATTTCATATTCTAAAGATTGTTTGGAATGTCATAGAATTTCATTTCTAGAACTTGATTTTGAAATTGGCAAAAATGGTACACCATCCAATGCATTTGTCCACTTACCTTTTGACACACCATCCAATGCACTTCTTTAATTCATTTTATCTTGTAATTTGTATATTAAAAAATTATAAAAATTATATATTAATAATCTACGGAGTATATGTTAAGATGAATTAAAAAAGATCACACATGACTATTTTTAGGCTTACACATTGAGAGAATTTGACGAGTCAAAGTGTTTAGATGAACAGTTCCAAAAGTCAAAAGTGAACAAAGACAATGAGACGGAAGTAGTAATTTGTATCTCATATTTTTCTCATAATCTTAATAAGAAATTAAATGGGGAACGTTTTTAAGGAGTAATAATATGCTAATAAAAGAATAGCTAGCGTGCGGCTGCATGCAGTGACGTGATACTCTCGACATGCAAATCTCTAAGGCATACGTCTCCCATCCCATTGTTTTATTTACCATTACCATTATGACAAAATATTCCGTGGACCTAAGTTTCATGCTTATTATATGAATTTTAGTATATTTTTAGTATAAATGAACTGGGCCTTTTAAAAAAAATATTCAAATGCAAGCTTATGAAAAGTGTGAGAAAGTCTACATTATAAAGGTGGACATTGAGATCATGTAAGTATCACTCTATCATTATACCGAGTATTATATTGCCACACCAACCAATTTTGTCTCTCTACCTGCTGACCTATATTAATCTATCATTTCCCAAAACAAAAACATATTTATGTTTATTAAATGTTTATTGAACCTAAAAAAATATTGAAAAAATGAGCTTAACAAATATCCAAAAAAATAAATTTGTTTAGATTGAAAAATAAAACTTTGTGAAAGACATATTCCATGTGTCTTGATTTTGATTAAAAAATGGGAATTACGAGCTAAAATCCCACTTGAAATTATTTTATTTACAAATTAATACATCAATGAGATTGAAATAAAATTTACATGGAGTATTAAAAAAAGGGTAATTTACCTAAATAGGTCCAAAACATAATGACTTTCTCAATATAGGATCATACGTTTTTATTTCCCAAAGTAGGACCATTGGTCATTATCAATTAGTCATTATTCAACTAAATGTCTAGCATCACTTGGACATTATTCTCCTCACTATTCATTATTTAGTCATATTTAGAGAAAAAACAAAAGTTTAAGTCCTACATTGAGAAATGACTTATGTTTTAGTCATATTCAGTGCAAATTTCACATTAAAAAACTATGTCCAAACTTCTATAAAATAAGAAGTGACAAAAATATTTTATTTTCTCAAGTAATCAATGAAAACACATAAATAAATAAAAGTTACCCATAAAAAAGAAAAGATAAAACCATACTCCCAATAAGAAAAGATAAAATAAATAGAGTATTCATTATTAAATATTTTATGGAATGCCCAATAAGAAAAATTAAAGTATAAAGGTAGCAGCCGCAAGGGTTGGGCATAGGTGCCAATAATTAAAATTAAGGGATATATATATATATATATATATATATATATATATATATATATATATATATATATATATATATATATATATATATATATATATATATATATATATATATATATATATATACAGCAGTATTAATTAATTGGACGACTGTGATGAGTTTGCATGCAGTTGCTCAAGAAGCTCGTGAGGCTAACCATTATTTAGCTTCTTTTTATTTATTTATTTTGTTCGCTAAAGCAAAAAAGGTAGTCTAGGAAACTTCCGCTTCTCTATTTTACAGCACACGTTAAGTAATGTGTATTTAATCCCATTTCCATCCCATTTGTGTGTGTCTAGTACACACACACACATATAGCTTCTTCATGGCCTCCACAAAACAATTAAGATTTATTTTATTTTTCATTTTTGACGAATAAAATAATTAGGTTTAGTGATAGTTATTACTAGGGATGTTCGTCGGTACAGAACCGATACAGACCGGTCCGAACCGAAGACTGAATTGGAAAACAACTTGGACTGAAGACCGGACCTATTAGTATTCAGTTGTAGACCGGTCTAGACCGAATTGAAATAGCTTGGAGTGAACCTTTTTGGATCGAATGTACCGAAAAATGCCAAAAATCTAATGTGAATTTGAAAGTAGCGTAACGGAAGGCGTGTTGAGAGAAAATAGGACGAGGAGAAAAAAATATGGAGAATAAGAACCACCCATAAATCTACTCAATCCGGACTCAGTCTGTTTGGACCTAATAACGATTCGGGTCAGTCGGTTTTTTCGCTCCGGACCTGAACTTGAAATGACCTAATAGTTCATAAGCTGGCCTAGGTTTTAATCGGCTCTGATCCGTAAAGAATCAATAGTCAGAGACTCAGAGTGAAAAGAAAAGCTAAAGTTATTTTTTTTTTGACAAAAATAATTTAGTGACATTTTAATTATATTCTCTGCTGTCAATTTATGTGTCCTTTTGATTAACCTACATACGTAAACTTTTGAAATGGTTATGGTTGGAGGGCTGCATGTACATATAAAGACATAAAAAAAAGACCCTAACAAATTAAGATTAGAGTGTCAAAAATCATTTTGGCTTTTGAAAAAGCTAAGGGCGGCGAACGTCGTAGAACAAGGGATACATATACGTATTAAACGGTCGCCTGAGGCAGGGCCGGTGGCGGTTTTCAAAAGAGGGACACCGTAACCATTCTTCCAAATCAAAACCTTAACGTATAAAAAAAGTGGCTGAAAAGATTGTCTCCTATATGTCACATGCATACTTTTCCCTCCGTCCTAAAATTATTTTTTTATTGTTTTATATTTAATTGAGATTTTTTTTTAATTCATTTTGATAGAATTTAAGATGAGGTATGTACAACTAGATTGGGTAATAAGACACTTGAGTTGAACCACATTAAAAGATTGAATCCAATCGATTAGTTAGTTCAACTCAAGAGCTTATATACCGATTACTTTACTCTTTGACTTCCGATGTAGGATGTACTCTAACACATTTTATTAGAAAATCAGTGTAGAACTTATAATAAAAATTATGTATTTAAAAACTATAACCTGACACTCTCAGATCTGGCGCAAAGGGATCATTACTGTAACGTTTTTAAAAGTTGAGGACGTATTGGTGTAATTTTTAAAGTTCAAAAGAATATAATTCATACAATTTTTATAGAGTTCAGGGGTAGCAAAATGATAATCCAAATTAAAGAACTCTTTTAGTTAGACCCCGTTAGGCATCAACGTTAGAAACTAGCGTTAATGTTTTGAAAATGTTATCTAACGGTAGCTTTTGGCGTTAGGCTAGTGTTTTCAGAATGAACTTGCACCATTAAAATTTTATCTAAAACACTAAACGCTAAAGGAAAACATTGTTTCCCAAACAAGGCCTTAGTCAAATTCTAATCCCTATCTAAGCTCTTTATGAGGCTCTATGTTTTAAACTTGATCTACATAACTAAATGGGGCATACAAATTTTTTCATTTGTATTTCACGTAAAAGAATGTACAATTACTATTAATACCTACCAAATTAAAGTTAAAAAATTAAAAGAAAATGGTGTAATACTAATATTTAAAAAATTAGAAATGAAAATTTCAGTATCTTTTTTTTAAATATCAATAATCGATCTACTGTAATTACCAATGAGACCCTAAAAAATTGGGAGAAATACCTAACTAGGATTAAAACATACCTAACTAGAATTAAATAGCATTTATAATGCCAAAATATGATGCAAAAAATTACTGTAAAATGTCAAAACACAATATCAAATTGTAAGTACAACTCACAATGTGACTGTAAAATGTCAACACACAATAAAATTCATATATTAGTCTTATACAAATATACTCCGGGGTAAGTGTTTTGTTCGGTTTAATTGCTTTTAACTACGGAGTAATTGGGAATTGGTATGTAGTCGGTACAATTTATTAGTTTTAATTTAATGCTCGGTTGGAACACAAACCTAAAGGTGTTGAAAAGTTACACCAAACGGGTAAGTGAAAATAATAATTGTATATTGGAATATTAATTAATTCTTTACTAGCTCCTACTACGTACTGCTTCAATAGAATTTCATAGCATTCTGGTTTCTGCAGTAAAAATTCCAACCAGTAATATACTGCAGTAATTAAAAAACCCAAATTGAAAGAAGCTTTCCTTTTTTGTTTTTTTGTTTTGTACGGAGTATTGTTTATTTATTCTTTTTCAAAAAAACTAACAACTTTTTCTTTCTATTTCTAGAGTGTGGGACATCATTCTATTTTTCATTAAATCTTCTCAAATCTATGCATGGTGCATGGTATGCTACACACACATATATGCATGTCATCAACCTTGCAAGTCATGCATATAGTACTCCTAAATATTTTTATTCTTTTTTCTTTTTTTTGTACCATTAAAAAAATATTTCCACAATCATATATAAAGTACTAAAGGAACCACTCTCAAGCTATACATGGCCTATTTAAAACATCACTAAATGAAGCCTAATTAGTGTTATGAATTTGTATACTTTTCATATAACTTAAGCTAAAGTATTACTCAATTTGAAAACTATTTTTTCTGTCTCATAAAGATGTTTCCGCTTTGAATTTTAGAAAATTTAAGGGAAGAATAATTTTGTATTGACTTTTTAAAAATATCCTTAATGTGATGTGTAAAAGTAGGATGTGATGGAAGATTATTACTCCTTCCGTCCTAAAACATTCTTTTCATTTTTTTACAAGGTTTGACCAACTTTATTTTTAATTCGATTTATTTGATTATAGTTGTAAAATTTAGAAATAAAATTTATATATTTAAAGGCTACGTCAAAAGTTCTACGAAACAAGAGGTGAAAGTGATTAAAATTTAACCGTGTAAATAGAAACTGGAAAGAATGTTTTAGGACAGTGGGAGTAGTAAAAATGTATGATATAATAGGTAGGTTAAGAATTAGTGGCGATAAAAGTAATTTTTTAATAGAAAAGCGAAAGAGTATTTGGAACGGAGGGAGCTAGTATATTGGAATTGATCAAATTTTTGAATTCCAATTCTCATTGTGGTTTAGAATTCAAATTACAAGGGATTTATGGATGAAAAATGCTAGAGTCACAAACATATAGTTCACAAATTTCACAAACTTACTTTTTGTAGATTTTAAAATAAATTATCTTTTATTATTTGAGTACATCCTATTTCTAGCAAAATATTAAAAAGAAAAGTTTGTGAATTTTGTGAACTGTTTGTTTGTGACTCTAGCATTACTCTTTATGGATTTGTAATTAGGTTTTGTCAGAAATTCAAGACACCACGTGGGTTCTAAATTTTGGGAGAAATTATATAAATTCTAAAATCTGAAATAAAATTGTTTTGAAAGATTTGAAATCATGTTTGAATTGAAATAATGATATGATAATCAGTGAGTGACTAGGAACGAAGATGGTTGGCAATGTCAATAGTAGCTAGTGGCGGGGTGGCAAACAGTTGAGAGACATATCAAACTCTTGTATTGGCATTTGGGAGATATTAAACCCTTCTAGTTGGAGGACTTGCAATATCTGAAAATATCAAATCTGATTTTTTTAAATCTCACCAAACACTAAATAAATAAATCTGATGTTGTGATATATCAAAACTCGTATCTCTTTTAGTTACTCGACGGGGCATAAAAAAGTTGGCCCAAATTCTGATACTGTCGATTCTCAAAAATGTAATTTTTCTTGCTCTTATGTTCTTCATATTTAAGAAAACTATATTTTAATTAAAATCACTCTTCATCACAATTAATTAATTATCTATCACATCATATCTACGAAATATTATTAATTATCATCAATTAAATTTTTTCTCTCATAAAGAGTAAATAATGGAGAAATTTATTTTGGAACAGGCTAAAGGGGCAAGGTACCCACTTTGACATGGCCCATTTTTGTAGAGGGGCCCAAAATTACACACACACACACACAAACTCTTGGGTGAGATAAATTTAATTATAAATTAGTTACATATTAAGGTATGTAAGTATAAATCACTAAGAAGCTGTTTGGCAACTTCTGAATAGGTAAGTGCTGAACCAGTAAGAGGTCTGAATTGAACCATTAAGTGCTGAACCAGTAAGAGGTCTAAACCATTAAGAGCTAGTATATTGCCTAACTATTCAGAGGCAAATGTCTGATCAATTCAGATAAGAGGTCTTAACCATTCAGACTCTATATAATACTTAACATTCAGAGGCAAATCTCTTAACCATTCAGACATCTAAACCATTAAGAGGCTGAAACAAACAGTCTGATCCATTAAGTGCTGAACCATTCAGACATCTGAACCATTAAGAGGCTGAAACAAACAGTCTGAACCATTAAGTGCTGAACCATTAAGAGGTTGAAACAAACAACCCCTAAGACTATGAATTTGACACTTTATTGCTCTTATTTGTATAATGTTAATTATTTTTAATTAAAAAGACAATAGGCTTTACTTAATTATCTGTGTCGGCTAGGGCCCCTGATTTCTCAAGAACGACTCTCGAGTAAACACAAACAAATGGATCTTAATTTAGATTAGGGAAAATGAGGGGGGCATATATGCATGTAGGGCAGGTGGGGGTGGGGAGTGGAGGGTTTTCTTTAAATGCATCATCCATCCCTCTCATAACTCATTCAACAAATTAAATTTCATTCCAAATATATGCCACCAGTTAAGTATTGGGAAACAAAGACGAAATTCAAAGGAAAAGCTTTCTTTCTTTCTTCTTCTTCTTCTTCTCTCTCTACTTAGCTATCCCTCCTGAATTCCTTCACAAGACAAACTCATCAAACACCACAAGTTATTATTAATTATTTATATATTTATATACCCCTTAGCTAATTAATTACTGAACTGAGCTTGCTTATTCATATGTGATGAAGACACCAAACACAGTAGAAAAGGGACTTGTGAAAGAGATGAATGACCAAACAACCACCCAAGAAGAAGATGATGATGAGCCACTGCTGGGTCAAAGCAGAGGAGAAGAAGCGGCGGTCAACGTTAATGGCAGAAGCAGCAGCAGTAACGACAGTACGGTGGAAGAGAACCATAACGGGAAGAAGAAGAAGACGGCGGCGACGAAAGCCAATAGTAATAGTAATAGTAATAGTAATAATAATAATAACTCGGGCTCGGTAAGGCAGTACGTCCGATCCAAAACCCCGAGGCTCCGCTGGACTCCGGACCTCCACCTTTGCTTCGTCCATGCTGTGCAACGCCTCGGAGGGCAAGAAAGTAAGTTCATCATTTATCTCTCATACATATGCATCTCTTTCATAATACCCTCTTTGATTTAATTTGAAGATTTACCTATTATTTGTATTTATTACTACTTTCAAGATTTGATTTTGTGTGTGTGTTTTTTTATTTATTATTGTTGTAGGAGCCACACCAAAGCTTGTTCTTCAATTGATGAACATCAAAGGCCTTAGCATAGCTCATGTCAAGAGCCACCTCCAAGTATATATTTTAATTTCATTAAAAAAAAACCCATCTTAATTATTGTATGTTTATGGATTTATATTTACCTTAATTATATATTATTGTGATTAATCAATTTCATTGTTTATGAACGTCTTTCCAATTTGTAGATGTATAGAAGTAAGAAGGCAGATGACCCATACCAAGGTACTAAATTTCAATTCCAATTTGGTTTGTCATCATGATGTTTTCTTTCATTTTTTTATCCTTTTAAAATAAAGATTTTATGGTCAACATTATTTTTTTAAACTATAATCACACAAATTCTATTAATTTTTAATTAAAGAATATGTTTTGCACATTTTATTATTATTAATGCGGAATAATAGTACTGTTAATTAACCCTAAAGTTGGTTAGGGTTTCATTTTCTCCGTCTTCTTCAATTCTTTTTTTTTTTGAAAATAATTTTGATGGATATTAATTTCTTCTTCTGGTCATGTTCTTATTAAAATTATTATTATTATTGAGTTTGTGAATTTCTACTAACCATATAGGGAATATTTTATTGAATTTAATAAATTATGAAAAAGAAAAAAAGGAATTAATTTTGATTTGGTGTAACAGTTACACCTGCAAACAACAGAAGGCTGCTTCTTGGAAATGGAGACCCTCTCATGTTTAACTTCACCAATCTCCAAAGGCTTCAACCATTTTATCATTCTTCACCTGATACCGCCGGTTTAAGGTACGATTTTCTAAAAAGAAGATAAAAATCTGTCATTTTTCAAAGACTATTTTCAAAATAAAAACTTTTATAAGGATGACTTTACAAAAGAATATTTTACAGGGATCAAAAATAAAAATTATCTATTTTACACTGACCAAAAAACATATTTAACCCTTATGTTGAAGTATCTTTTTATGGTTTTTTGGCAAACGGGTTTTTCGTTTATTTTTAGCAACTTGCAAAAGTTATTTAACGATAGCGTTTAGTTTTTAGCATTTTTAAAATCAAACTGTACTATTACAAAAATAATTTAAAACGATAACGCTAATTGGAACGTTGTTTCCAATTCCGAAACAAGCCGAAGAATGAACTTGTGACTCATGAGACTCTTCTTCTCATTTACCCCGTTGTACACAAATTCTAATCGCATAATCCGTACTTTTTTCATTTTTCTACACTTTTCTTAATCTCTTTGAAGGTTAAACAGATAATTTTTTTTCTTTGTAACGCATATATAGCATAGCCGATAACTTCAAATAAAAAAAACATATTCACATTTTAAATTTTTTATTGGTATTGTCGCAGAAATTAAAATAAAAAGAGAAAGAAACTTGTAAAAGAAGAAAGAATTGAATGACATCAATTAATGCATGCATACTAGCCAGACACGAGAAAGGGGTTAGTTTAATTTAGTTGTTTTGTTTAATTCCAGCTCAAATGTACTTTTTGGTCCTATAGGGAGTTTGTTATAACTAATCCCTTGTAGCTTAATTTAAATATTTAGACCCTTTTTTTCATTTTTTAAAAAGTACTTTTTTAAAATTTGAGAGTCAGTAAATCCATGGATATGCGTCCTTTTTATTGATTTTTTTTGGAGTTAAAGTTTAATAAAATATGGGTATACATTTAGAATTTCTTAAAAAGTGTTGAAGGTTTTCATATTGTTGAAGATATAAAGGTCGCCCCCTTTCGCAAAATCTCTAGCTTCCATTAGAAAATTAAAATAAAAAGAAAAGAAATGATAAAAAGTGAAAATGAATAAAAAAATTTAAAGAGATAAAAAAGGATCAAATGAAAAAAAGGCAAAAGAAAAGACGAAAAAAATAGCGAATAAGAAAAAATAAAAGAAAGAAAAAACAATAAAAGAAAAAGAGAGGAAAAAGAAAGAAGAGAAAGAAAAGGGAGTGGTTGAAAAAGAAAAAATATAAATTATAGGAATGTAAGGAGAAGAAATGAGGATCAATGTGAAAAAATAAAAATTTAGATTTTGCAATTTGGCCCAAAGTTACTTGCTGGTCACCTGGTAATAGACAAATAGACTTTTAGTGAAAAAGATGGTAAAAATTTAGGTACTTTTGCGAAAGGTTTTAAAGTTCAAGTACCAACTTGAAATTTTCGTGAAAGTTCAGCATCTACTCTTGAAATTTATTGTAAGTGTTGTTCAAAATTGCATTCATTTAAAAAAAATTACTCCGTACATTTCAATCAATTACAATGTTTAATTTCTCCCAATCTATTGTGGAACAAGATTTCTAATTAATGTTAGATTGTGCATATATAATTTTTATGATGCTATTTAACTTTAAAGATGTTAAGGATAAACTTATCATCAACCTTCTACTCTTTTGGTGAAAAAAAATTAATTTTCAACTTTTTTTAATTTTTTCTAATTTTTTTCAATTACTTCCAACAACCACTTAAGAAATGTATAATATACAATAACATTATATATCCAAATTTATATATATCACCTCAAATACACAGATATGGAGGGATTGTATGGTCTTTTGTGACCATAAAAATAAACTTTATGATTAAATATGCTTTTGGCCCGTAAAAATGAGTAACTTTTGCTTTTAGTCTTATCCTCTTAAAATATTTCTTAATCAAACCATCCTTGTAAAATGCAACTGCTTTCGGTCCTAAAAACATGGAGTTATTATTTAGGAGATTTGAAGTAAGCGTATCTTGATATTGAAGTTCCAAAAAATCTTTTGATGTAATGGGTAAAAGTAAGATTTGATAGGTAAATTATTAGTAAAAAAGTATGATGTGATAGGTAGGGTATGAAAAAGTAATGGGTAAAAGTGACTTTTTAATATAAATAAAAAGTATTTTTTGGGACGGATGAAAAAAAAGGAAAAAGGTTTTCAGAGATCGAGGGAGTAGTATTTTTTTACATCTAGTCTTTATTTCCAGTAACTTAGAATTACCCCGGAGTAATTTGTTAATGTTTACTTGAATGAAAAGTAAAATCTCTTTGAACATAAAATATTTAAGAGAGACCAAAAATTAGATTTGAGATGTTCTAGAGGATAAAAACAAGTTCAAAATTAATTCAAAATTGATAATTAAATGACAATTCGTAAAAAGAAAAATTAGAAGTACAAGTGTACAACTTAAAAAAATGTTTTTGATGGACAAAAAACCAGAACTACTTATTAACCCTAAATTTTATTTGAAAGGGATCTAAATTTTATTTGAAAGGGAGTATTATAAAGGGATTTGAAACATAATTAACCCTAAATTTTATTTGAAAATTGAGAAATTTACTTAAATAGACAAAACATAATGACTTTCTCAATATAGGATCATACTCCGTATGTTTTTATTTTTTAATATAAAACCTTTGATCATTATCAATTAACCATTATTCAAATAAATATCCAGCATTTCTGGACATTATGTCTTGCACGAGACATTATTAAGTCCTATTTGGAAAATAAAAAGTTTTAAGTCCGGAAATGCAAATTTCACCCATGTTTGTTTCTCCATTTAATCAGCAACGATTTTCCGTATTAAATTTTGTTAATTTTTTTTTCTTCTTCTCAGGTTTGATGAATCTCCGTGGCTCCGTCACCCTACTTCATCATCTCTTTTTAATAATAATAATAATAACCATTATCTCGACGGCGCCGCCGTCTCCAACGCAATGATCCGTCACGGTCTTGGAAGAAACTACTACTTGAACGGCGGCCGCCTTTCGGATTTTCCCATGATGACGTCACCAACACAATATCATTGTCCCGACCACCGCCGCCGCCGTAAAACCCCCGGCGACAATACCGCAACAGTGCCGCCCCCGCTGCTCCCTCGCTTCCCGACGGCCCTGAACAAACACCGGATCTCGGAGGAAGTTACGGCGGCGCCCCCCGGCAGCGCGAAGAGGAAGCCGGCGGCGGATTCCGACGTCAACCTTGATCTGAAGCTGTCCTTAAAGACGTCATCGACGGGCGGCTATAACGACGGCGAGAAGAGAAAGAAGGTGGGCGAGTACGATGACGTCACCCGTTTGTCCCTGTACCCTTTCTCCTCCGCCGCATCGCCGCCACCGTCACCGACAAGAAAAATGGGAACCGGCCGCAGTAGTAGTAGTAGTCTTGAACTGACGTTGTGAATGAGAAAAACGAAACTAATAATTACGGAGGAATAAAAGTTTAATTTGTGACTGATGAGATTTTGAGTCCATATGTGTTTGTAAGGGTACGTGTGTAAAGTCCACCCATCTTTAATTTGGTGGAGATACATCTTTCTTCTACGATCAATATATATATATAGAAATATTTGTACTAAATGATATTTTCCTCCGTCCGAAAATATTCTTTCTATTTGACTTTTTACAGTTTCCAAGATTACATTTTGACCACTAATATCTTTATTTATACATAGATATATTTTATAAAAATTTGATATTTGAAAACTATATTTCAAAATGAATATATTCATATTAAAGTTATATCCTAATACAATGTATATTTTCCACATATCATAGTCAAAGTTTACAAACTTTGATCAATAAAAGTCAAATGAGAAGAATATTTCCGGACGGAGGGAGTACTAAAATATGAGTTATTTTCCTAAATAGCACTTAAACTGTTTAGTTATCTAAATAGTACTTAATAATATTCAGAAAGAGGAATAATGTCAAGTGATAGGGGTGAGCAAGTACCGAACCGATACCGAAATTTCCCGAAAAAACCGAGAATACCGAACCGAAAAAGTACCGAGAAGAAACCGAACCGTACCGAACCGAATGGTTGGTACGGTATTTGGGAACGATACGAGGTGACGTACCATACCGAAAATCTCGAACCGAACATATATACTAAAATATTATAAAAAATAATACCCCGGAGTAATATTTTTCATATTCCTTCACTAAATAATACGGAGTAATTTTTTTAAAAAAATTGGTTCAAGTTTTATCATGTGTAAGTTATACTTTTATTTGAGTTTTAGTTTTTGTGTATAAACATAAAAGTATTCACAAAGATTCGAAAAACCCTTTGTTGTCGTTCATTTTTTTAGTTTGTGAAATATAAACTATGTTTTGATATGCATCCCTTGCATTTAAATATTCATTTTTTTAATTTTTCACGTTTTTTTATTTAAATTCACTTTTAATTTTCAAAAATAAAGGGGCATTGTTAAACTTTAAGGTGTAAAGTAGGTATGTATATTCATCCCAATTTGTACCGAAACCGATACCGAACCATCCCGAACCATACCAAACCGATATGTCGGGATCGGGATCGGTACGGTGTAAAATCCCATACCGAACCGAAATATTTGGTACGGTATCGGTACGGGCTAAATACCGTACCATGCTCACCCCTATCAAGTGATGACGAACATTTTTTGAATAATGATTAATGAATAATGACTAAAAGTGTTACATTGGAAAAAAAACACATATAGTGCTATTTACGGAAAATCATTATGTTTAAATGTTATTTAAGTAAATTCCTCACACACACACATATATACACTAATTTAATTATAAGATTGTTCTCCTCGAGTTATTTTTTTACTTATTATTTATTTATATTAACATAAAATTAGAAAAATAGTGCATATGTATTTATAATTACAGTCAGATAGTAAATTTGATGAGTAAACGTGAATTTTAATGTGCGACAATATTTCGATGATTTATAGATGGATATTAATAGAGGCATTGTCATGGATATTTAACGAGGTGACGGGGAATTTAAAACTACGATGATCATAGAAATCAAGATTGATAGATAATTGTAACAGTGTGACAAAAGTTTAGAGAGAGAACTTTAATTTCCATAAGAGCAATCATAATACTCTGCATGTAATCTTTTCATTTATAGACTAGAATGACTTTATATTTGGTGTGCAGACCCACATGCTTAATGTAACCAACTCATCTAATTGGTTCGATCCAACTCACCATGTTGGATCGGGTCATAACTTAGCCATACGACCATAATTGCCATGTTCTAATTCCTAAATGGGCGAGAAGCGTCCACATGGATAGCTCAACTGGTCTAAGGAGACAATGTCAAGCCCAATGATCATAGGATCGAATTCCTTCAACGATATCGTGAAAGTTTTATTAGTTGTAATAGCTCGTTCTGCAAATCGAACACGAGACAATCTATCTAAAACCCAGATTAAGATTATATCATGATTTATTTTCTCACTATCTTGTCAGGTCGGGATGTAGGGGCGCTCGGAGTGGGCATTCCACCTAAATGGACAAGAAGCTGACCCTAGACGAGGCGGGCCACTCGCGAACCCAAATGACTCCCCTAAAAATGCCACTTCTCCTGGACTGTTTATAATCAGGCCAAGGATAACTCCCTCGGCCGACTAGCCTTACATTGCCCTTAAATTTTGGGCTATGATCTCTTTCTTCGTTGGACTTAAACATACTCCATCATTTGGGCTTTTGTTTAGTTTGGACCTCATAATCCTTGGCTCAATTGGACTTGGACTTCTTAATGTTTCTTTTACTCTCTTTAAGCATATTTTTTAACTTCCTTCGTTTAAAAAAGAATAACACATCTTACTATATAAAAATAAAAAGCTATTTTTTTATGTACTTTAAATGATAATTTGATCAAACAAATTATTTTTGTGAAATCTTGTTTTTCAGGAATCCTGACGTGGCTTTTAAATATATATTTTTTATTATTTAATTTTATATGAATCTCTAAATAAAAAGAATTGAAAAACTCAAAAGTTTACTTCATTTTGTTTAATGTGACCTAACATTATTTTTCAAAAGGAGGAGGTATCTAAGTTGAAAAAATGGTAGTACCCTTTCACTCGTTGTTTAGCTAGGAAAAATATTACCTCGAACTAGACCCAATTGATTCATTCAATCCGCTCCAGCGAATTCCTTTAATTTGACGAATCTTAATGAACAATTATTTAAATTTTGTATTGAATATTAATATAATAAAATTTTTAAAAACTCTTTATAAGATAAATATAATAAAATTATATTTATATTAATATACATTATGAGTAAATTTCTCAAAAAAACCTTTCTAGTGACGTATTATCTCAAATTATTCCTTAACAAGCAATAGTTATTTGTGTGATTCTTTATAATTTAGATTTATTCCTAAATAGTTTTTTTTATCAATAATACCTATTAAATGTCAGTTAGATAGAATATATTTTAATATTTTCTATTATCTAGACTTAAAGTATGTTCTTGAAATGCTTCTTTATAATTAATTAAGTATTTTTTGAAGATAATAACTTCTAGGAATCTAGGTATGCATTTTTTTGAAATGGACTACATGAACCAAATCGAGGTGTACCCATTGTTTTAGCAGCCACTCACTTAATTTGAAAGAAATATTTTGATAATTTATTCATAGTTCACTACAAGAATCTGTCATTTCTGCGATAAGAAAATTCCGTCGCAGATATTTCAGATCCCATATTAGCGACGAGACTGCGACCAAAATATTACTCCGTATATTGGTAGTTATCCTTTATTGAAGACTAATTTAAAAAAATATTTTATTTAAAAGACTATTTTGAGAACTCACCCTTACATTTAATGCTAATTTTATTTAATAAATTGGATATTCTCATGTAAGAATAAAGAGTCCTAGACTAGATTCCGAGTATATCCGTTGAGGTGTTCCAATTTCCAACGGTTGAGGAAAGCGGAGGCCAAAATGAAGGCCAGTAGATAAACATTTCCCACCATTTAAGTCCTTCACCTTTCCTTCCCCACCGCCCAATTCTGGCATCTCCGCCGCTTTCCTGAAGACACTACGCCGGCCACCTTCCTCCTCCGTCGTCCCCAACCACTCCAATCGTCAGAGAAAATAGAGAAGAGAAACAGTGCTTCTGTTTTTCTCTCCAATGGCTCCCGCACTTCCAATGCCCCCTCAAAGTAGCAATATCTTCGTCTCCAACCCTAGCTCATCCCTTTCGGCAGTCTCTTCCAATGCCCCTTTCTTCTTCAACTCGTCGAGCTCCTTCAATTGCGCTGCTCGCCGCCTGAGCTCCTCCACTATCTTCTCCTCGCCGGGAAAATCTTCTGTCCAATCGCATCCGCTGCGGCCTCGGCTTGTTCCCGCTCCTCGGGTGTCAATTGCTCCGGCAGAGTACGTCCCTCCATCTCCTAACTTCGATTTCCGCAAGGAAATCCCCAAACTGAAGGGGTTGAAGTCCAAGCTTTGTAATTGCTCGAACTTGGAAGATAAGCTGAGAACTCTTGACTCGGATTCTAGGGTGCGATCGTTCTTCAATGCTGGTTTCTGCAGGTTAATGGGCGAGTTGAATTTGGACAAATACGAATTGTTTTTGCTCAAGTGTGTAGTGGCTGCTGGGCAGGAGCATGTGTTGGGGGAATTCGGCGGCGAGCTTGTCTCCAAACGGAGTTCTCTCAAGACAGCTCTATATGCTCTGGCCGACATGATTGAGAAATGGGAAACTAGTGGAGCTAATGAGTGTGACCGCCTCCCTGGTAGGGTGGGATTTGGACTTGGAGAAGAAGAGGTTAAGGCATTTAGGTTGTTGCTCAAGTCTCTTGGTGAGATTGAACAATTTTATGACTGCATTGGGGGAATTATAGGGTAGGTCTTCTTCTACTATATATATAACTTTATCCTTTGTTCACTTCAGTCTAAATTTTTATATGTATATACTGGTTTCATGGTTCATTATATATAACTCTATCATCTGCATTGGGAGATTTTGTATGTTTTGAACAAGTTCATTTGCTAAGCATGTGATTGCCAAAATGGAAATTGCAATAGGGTGGACTGGAATTGGAATACGTTATTTAAATATAAGCATATTAAATTATTTAAGCAATCGAAGATAAATGATTTGATATTCAGTGCTATACTGATATTCATAGGCATAACCAGTTGGATCCTGTATATTTTCTGATTTTTCATTAGCAGCCACTAATATAAGCAGCCGGCTTCCTGTTTATTTCATTTTTTTTGTTTGAGCAAATGCCCGGTAGCATGTAAAGCATGTTCCACCTTCTAAGCGCATAGTTGGTAGATTCGTTTTGCAATTGGAAAGTTTATATCCACGATTACATTTTCAATTTTGATTCTTTTTGACGAACTGTCACAAAAGTTCTACACCTTTCACAAGCTAATCATATGCAGTAATTTTTTAGGGCTATGCAGATTATATGCTGAAACGACATATTGAATTATGGATTGCAGATATCAGATAATGGTCCTTGATCTTCTTGTTCAGTCCACTTTTGAAAGACAGACAAGCAGTTGGTCCACCCACACGTGTAAATCATTGAAACACGAGAGTTTAGAAATTCATCCTCCTCGTGCACTCGATCTTTCTCAAGATGTAGAATATGCATCTCAAGCAGCTCTTTGGGGATTAGAGGTTAGTTAATGGAAGAAACTAATTTGTGTTTGTTTGTTTTTAATTATGAATGGAGTTTGTATTACTCCGTATTATTCTATTCACTGCCAGGCTTTGCCAGTCTTGGGAGAAATTTACCCTCTTGGAGGCTCAGGAGACCGGCTTGGCTTGGTTGACCCTGATACAGGTGAATGCCTCCCTGCTGCAATGCTTCCTTTCTGTGGACGTACACTTTTGGAAGGCCTAATAAGAGATCTTCAGGTGAGGGAAACCATTCTTGGTAAAACTTGGAAACATATATTGGCACTGATATTAACTGAAAACCAATTTCTTTTACTAAAATGGTGTCATCCTTTAACTAATGCAAGGCCAGAGAGTTCCTGTATTATAAGGTGTACGGAAACCAGTGCATCATTCCTGTCGCAATAATGACAAGTTCTGCCAAGAACAATCATGAACGTATTCTGCGCCTGTGTGAAAGCCATAGCTGGTTTGGAAGAGGGAGATCTAATTTTATACTTTTTGAACAGGTTTTGAGAAGAAAGTTATTGGATTTTTTGTTTTTCTTACAAAATGTGACTGTGCAACTAGTAATATAATATACTCCATATCAATTTCTAGCCTCTTGTTCCAGCTGTTAGTGCCAAAGATGGGAAGTGGTTAGCTTCTAGACCTTTTATGCTAGTACGCAAGCCTGGCGGTCATGGTGTGATATGGAAACTTGCTTACGACAAAGGTGTGTTCCAGTGGTTTCGCGATCATGGAAGGAAAGGGGCAACTGTCCGACAAGTCAGGTTACCGTCATCTTATATCTTTTACGAGTTTAACTGTCTTGAATGGTGAAACTGTTTGCAATGAGACTTAGATGTTGGTTTTGATGAATTTCCAGCAACGTTGTGGCGGCTACAGATTTGACGCTTTTGGCATTGGCAGGAATTGGTTTGCTCGGTGCCAAGGTAAGATATAAAATCTTTAGCATTTATTTCAAGGTACTCCATTGGGGTTTATAGAGTGGCAGTGTGACTGCCAGGATAGTTTGATGTCTGTATTTAATTTTTGGAGCCTCAAATGGCAACTTTAAGCAAACTCAAATAAAAACTCACCCACAGGGGGGGGGGGGGGAGGTATAGGAAGGGAGGCTTTAGTTTCCTTTCTACTTTTGTCTCTTCACTTTAAAAGGATTTAGTATTCCTTGAAACAGAAATATGGAATTTTGTTGCCCATTGGCTTGACAGTTAATTGTTGGTTTAGGGCATAGAAGATGTTATAAGACTATGTCATCAGTTTCTACAATGAATAAGTTATTTTCCAAAATTTCCGAGTAGGGGTAAGGTCTGTCTATATAGACTCCTCAGACCCTAATTCTGTGGTATTCTACTGGGTTTGTTTGTTGGTTATTGTTTTAGAAATTGGGCTTTGCATCCTGTAAGCAAAGTACTGGAGCTACTGAAGGAATAAATGTTTTAATTGAGAGGAAGAGCCTCAATGGTAATTGGATATATGGCCTATCTTGTATTGAATATACCGAGTTTGACAAGTTTGGAATCAGGGACGAGCCTCTTCCATATAATAGGTATTCCTTTCTCCCATTTTTAACCTTGCTTTGCTGACGGTTTAGGAATGCCTTGAATTTTTATATTTTTCCTTCTGTTAAGTTTGCAGGCCGAATTTCCTGCTAATACAAATATTATGTACGTTGATTTACCATCTGCTGAGATTGTTGGATCATGTAAAGATGAGAAATGTTTGCCAGGGATGGTTCTCAATGTGAAGAAACCAGTAACTTACAAGGATCAGTTTGGAATTAGTCACAGGTACTTATTCTGATTTTCATAGTTCTTTTGACATCAGTTTGTTTGGATAAATTCGTCACTGTAGTTTTATGCACAGAACTTGTTAGTTTACAATTAAATATTCACATCACAATAATTTTCTTTGTGCTTTGAAAGTACATATCACTCCATTATCTTTATTGAGCCATGTTCTCCAGGACTTAATTCTTCTAGCAGACCTAAGCCTCCAAAGTCCAAACTCTGGAAAAATTAAGTCTCTAAGAACGAGTCCTTTGTCATTAGATATTTAGATTACCTGCAATAGTAATTTAGCTTCTCATTGGACTGTTCCATTGCTATTTTATATTCATGCTTTTGTCGTCCAAGTTGTTACTATAAAAGTATGAAGTCATAATGATACTTTTCTTTGACATTAAATTGCTCTAGTGTCCCTGGCGGTCGCCTTGAGCACACAATGCAAAACATTGCTGATAATTTCACCACTGTATGTCCATCACGATGTTATGAAAGTGTAGAAGGTAAGAATAGTGAAAATTCTGATAGAATGTTATTCAATGTTTGGATGTAAAATTGACGCATAGTACTTTGTCCACTTAGCAGATAGACTAGATACTTTTATGGTATACAATGAAAGAAAGAAGGTTACATCATCCGCTAAGAAGAAAAGGACACATGCTGCCAAGTCTCTACGCCAGGTTTGTTTTTAATAATTTAAACATAGCTGTCTCTCTATATCTTGATACACGTGCTTCTGCCAGACATTGATATTATCACGGACCTTGGAAATGGTTCTCCACTACTAGATTACACCTTCCAAACTTAAGATTCCAATCTCTACATTAAAAAAATATCGATGTATCCCACCTCTTTTTATTGTGATATGCATCCATTAAGATGTGCATATTCTTGTTTTTCAGGCTTAAGACTCCAAACTCCACACTATATACTTAAGACTCGAGATGCAAGATTATAGTAGAGAGTAGAAAGCAAGTCTTGCAGATTAAGTCCAGAAGTTGTATGATGAATTAAGAAATAGTCATACTTAAAACTAATAAGGTTAATTTTTAAAAAATTCAACAAAAAAACTGAAAACTACTTGAGTTTATGTTTTAAGGGTCGTGTTTTTATTTAGCTTTCATATCGAGACCTTAGTTTGGAACTTGTCTTCCTTTGAAGCTCCACATGCCTCTTTTCTTGATTAACCTTTGAAGTGGATAATCTTTATCTTTGGCTGATGATTGCCAATTATTCTCTCCGTCCCCATTTAATTTCCCACTTGTTTTCTACACAAAATTTAAGAGGTGAAATTATCAGGTTGAAATTTGTGAAGAGGAGAGAGAACCAAACAATTCTTTCTCTATAGGGGAGTGAGAAGATTAATTAGGGACATACAAAAATGGAAAGTATGAAGATAAAAAGGAATAAAAGGTGTATTTAACAATATCTGGAGCTAGATCAATTTCTTCCTTTATGCTCAATCCATTAGCTTTGATGTTGTAATTATACCTTGGTGATGAAACTCTTTTTGTAGTACTCCCTCCATCCCATAAAATTAATTTTTTAACAGTTGATTTTTCAGAATTTAAGAAGTGTTGAAAAGTAAAAAGTATATGGGTAGAATTTGTTCAGATGAGATAGAAGTAATGCGAGTCACATATTCATTACTCAGTAGTCAGTACTAAAAGAGGAATTAAAGTGCAATGTTTTATTTGGAACATATGGAATAGAAAAGTGTAAAGAATTTTATGGGATGGAGGGTGTTTTATTTATTATTTGTGGTCACTTTTTGATTCTCGCATCCTGATAACTCAATTCTTCCAATAGACGCTTAACAGGAAAAGTGTTTACTGCAGACTCCAGATGGTGCACTTCTGGATATGATGCGCAATGCCTATGATATTCTCTCCCATTGTGGGATAAGCATTCCACAGGTATATCTAGAATTTCAGTGCCGAATGTATTCAAATTGTATTTGCTTCAGTTCTGCATAACTCATTTGTTATATTGCAGTATGTCCCTTTCATTTTATGGTTTTTTCTTGGAACACGAGTTTATTATCTTGTGTTGCTGTGTATAGATTGAAGGTGATGATAAGTACGTGGATTCTGGACCACCATTTCTTATCCTTCTTCATCCTGCTTTGGGGCCTCTTTGGGAAGTTATTAGACAAAAAGTAAGTCACAATACTATGTATGAGTCTATGACCTCTACTAAATTTGGCCAACTCTTCACGTTTTTTTCTTGTGCTTTCATTATTACAACAACAACAACAACCCAGTTGGATCTCACAAGAGTAGGGTGTGGGGAGGGTGTGTGTATGTAGACCTTGTCCCTACTCGAAAGTAGGGAGACTATTTCCAAGAGACCCCCGGCTCACGCAACAAAAATAATAGAAGATAATAATAGTCATAGAAGATCTCATAAGTTGCATAAAAAGCAGAGAAAGCATAGATAAAAGCCAAAGCACACCAAGGCAAAGGAAAAACTATGTTAACAAAAAGTACTCCAAACATAGAGCACCAAGCATATAAGGCATACAAAGCACACAACAAGTCCATAAAACTACCACCTAACCCAATGTGCCTACCCAAGTGCCCAACTACTCTAATCCTAGCTCTCCAAATGCTCTTATCTAAGGTCATATCCTCAGTAAGGACAAGAAGTACCAAGTCTTGTCTAATAACCTCCTTCCATTATTCAATTTATTTTTTTGTTTCTATATTTTCAAAAAAATATCCCACTACTTTGAGTCTATTATCTCTACTAAAAGCTTCACACTAAAGAAATTGTGAATCATGGGCAAACTTTAATTGCATTTTCTCTTTATTTATCAGTTTCACGGGGGTTCCATTTCCGAAGGTTCAGAGTTACAGATAGAGGTTTCTGAGTTTTATTGGAGAGATGTCCAGGTCAGAAACAAGTTCAGTGACTCTGCATGCTTGTGAATGTCCCGTGGCTAATCTCTTTCACTTTTCAGCTCAATGGAAGTTTGATTATTTTGGCTGAGAATGTTATGGGTTCAACTACGATAGATGCAAATGGTGAAGCTTTACTACAGTATGGAAGGAGGTATCCTACAACCCATAAACATGGTAGTTGTGAATTGTGATTTTAAGGGCCCATGGAGACAGGGATATGGAGATTTTAGTCCATATCATGATAAATGAAATGTGTTTAAAGACCGTATATAAGGCCATTGAAGTGTTGCAAGATTACAGATTAAGTTTTTTTTTGGGCGGGCAGATTAAGTTAATCTTTCATACTTAAAAAATTAAAATATATAATCCCTCTGTCATGCAATTAAGTTCCTAGTTTGAATACCACACATATTTAGGCTACACTTTTTGCCATTGACTTTCCAACTTTGCTGATACCTTATTGTCTATGCTCATAAAATAGGGGTATTGATGACTATTTTATTCTTAAAAACTGTCTTTTGTAGAAATAAGAACTTAGGGGCTGTTTGTTTCAGCCTCTTAATGGTTCAGATGTCTGAATGGTACAACACTTAATGATTCAAACTGTTTGTTTCAGCCTCTTAATGGTTCAGATGTCTGAATGGTTAAGAGATTTGTCTCTGAATGGTTAAGTATTATACAGAGTCTGAATGGTTAAGACCTCTTATCTGAATTGATCAGACATTTGCCTCTGAATAGTTAAGCAATATACTAGCTCTTAATGGTTCAGACCTCTTACTGGTTCAGCACTTAATGGTTCAGACCTCTTACTGGTTCAGCACTTACCTATTCAGAAGTTGCCAAACAGCCCCTTAATTTTTGTACACCTGTAAAAAGAAAGTGAGAATTATGAGGACGGAGTATCAAAATATAGACTAACCCATCCACATGTCTCCATTCAAAAACACTCAAAACATAATTTTTTGGCAGGTGTAGCAGATGCAAACTCAAGAATGTCAAGGTTCTTAATGATGGCATTGATTGGAATTCAAGAGACAACTTGTACTGGAAGCACGATGTGCAACGATTTGAGGCTGTGAAGATCATACTGCATGGAAATGCAGAGTTTGAAGCAGTGGATGTTATTCTACAGGTGAAATTGACTTGAAATAGAGGGAAGGTTATTATGGGTATTATGGATGTTCTTTTTTCCTAATTTAATTTGATGGCGTCAAGTCCGTCAACTTCCCTTTAAAGCTCAAGCTTATGGGAATCAGAAAAGGATGCATACTCTAACATGTCTCCTCATGTGCATGTAAGATTTGTTTTTGCTCGGACCTTAAACGTCAACATTAATTGTTTGAAAACTACAAAATTGGGTGGTGGTGAGGTTCGAACTTGTGACTTTTAGGTCAACATGTCTTTGATGCCATGTAAAAGAACCAACTCAATCAAAAGCTCAATATTGTGGTTTAAGGCTCGGGAAAGGATTTATACGCTAACACTTAAACTTTCAACTTAGCTCTCGTTTGGGAGAGTCAAAATCTGATGTCTTATGTTGTGCTTTGGTATGCAGGGCAACCATGTATTTGATGTCCCAGATGGCTACAAAATGAAGATCGCATCTGGAAATTCAGGTATAAACACAAGATTCACATATATTGTGAGAGAAAGTTCTATTTTTGACATCCTTTTTAGGAAAATACTACGTAAAAATAAAAATATGGTTCATCACTAGTAAATGGCGTGGCTGAAACTATATAATTTGGTAATCATAAAAAAATTGCTTCAGGTTTAGAAGTTAAACTTAATGCCATTGCAAAGACATCAATGGATTGTGGAACCTGGTTTTGGAGTTATAAGAGAATGGGCGCACACATTCAATTGGAACTAGTGGAGTTGTAGGGCGCATATAACCAACCGGCTACGTACATTCGTGAATCGTGGTTCATGAATGGGACCGGACGACTTGCTGGATGATTGTATGGTTGAACTCAAGTTCAACCTTCCCAACCATCTCAACATTCTGTAATAATTATAATAATTATAATAATTATAATAATACAATAAACGAAGTGTGTGCTAAGTTAATATTATTAGTGTTAAGTTAATATTATTAGTGTTTAATTTCTTAAAAATTGTGTGTGTGTGTGTGTAAAGTGGAAGCAGAACCAGATCAGTGAGATTTGAGCAGAACAAGGGCAAAGCTGTAATTATACCAGCCAAAATGTCATCATACTGTTTTGAATGGATTGTCTAGGGATTTCAATGGCAATTAGTTAAGAAGTCTCCCCTCGTTTAAGTGTATTTGTCATATTTGATTTTCTTCAAGTCAAATAGGATAAATTTTGGGTTTCATTTAAATGAAAACTATAATGTATATTGGTATGATTACGAGTTATTAGATTTATCTCTGTGAAAATTTATAAATTTTGATGCATTATGTTACCCCGAGTACGAAATAATATGCAATAGAAATTAAGAGTGATTGAAGCTCAAAATTTATTTATTTTTTAATTTAAAAAAATCAAACTGCACAAATATCATAGGGGAGATGTAATTAATAATGCTCATGAGACCCTAATGAATGTTAATGTCTCCCACCTAATATTGATTTTATTAATATTTGTGGGACCTGAAAATATATTTTGGTCCCCATTCAATTATTATTCATCCCATAAAATGCAAAGTGTGAAAGAGAGGGGAGTCCATTTTGTACATTCTCCCCGAAAAAAAAAACTTTCTCCACATTTATTTACTGAACATTTACGAGCATGATTTATTTATTGATTTTCATTACTAGTGCAGTGACAATGATATTGAGTTTATCAAGTCAATGTTTCTGAGTAATACCCTCTCTGTCCCTGAATATTTTTCTTATTTTGACATTTTTTTCACACAATGATACTCTTGTACTGCAAACTGTGAGAAAAGTATATTGAATTACTCCGTATAATATAAATTTAATATAATTATATTCATCTTAAGATAAAACTTTGATATATGAAACTTTTATAACATTTATTAATTTAAATTATACTTAATTTATGATCAAATTAAAGAATATTGCTCTTTAATTAAAAAAGGGCAAAATAGTGAGAGTTTTGAGAATGGAGGAGTATAATCTATCAACTTCGAATAAGACAATTTTGTTTGGTACATGAACTATTACAATTGAATAAGAAACAAAAAAAAAAGAAAAAAATCAACAATTTAAAATGACAACTCTGCCACTTGCGAGTTCTTGTAAAACGGATTATTAGTGGATCGACCAATTGTTTGAAACTCGAATCTTTTTTGTTTATTAATAGTGTAGTAGAGCTGTTAACCCCTTTCCCAAAACAAGTGATTGGTTGGCCTCAATTATTATTATTAATATTATTATTATTAATATTATTAGTAATATTATTATTATTATTATTATTATTATTATTAATATTATTATTATTATTATTATTACTAGTACTACATACTCACCCGTCCCAAAAAGTCTTTCCTGTTTCATTTTTTGCGCATCCCATAAAACACTTATATCCCGCCTTGAATGCCAAAAAAATTTTTAAAATAACTTTTACCCACAATAAACAAGAAATGTTGTAAATTTTGGGCATTTTAAATGTCGGTAGAAGTGTTTTATGAGATGCGCAAAAAATGAAACAGGAAAGACTTTTTGGGACGGAGGGAGTAGTATTTTAAATTATTATATTCGATCTACCAGATCTTTATTACGCATATGTATCCAAATATATCCAATCAATATTTGATTCTTTCAATAAACATATCAATCTCTTTAATTAATATTTTTATGCATCATTTCATATTTTTTCAAAAAAAGATAATCTTTAAGAATAGTATAGTTTGAAAGCAAACTCTTTTGTAGTATCACGAACATGCATGTTCATTTTATACGTAGTAGTATTTATTTATTTATTTAAAATTTTGTTTAATTTATAGTTAAAAGTTACATAAGTCAAATTAGAACGATAATTTTAAGATGAAATGAGTAGTATATTTGAAGTGGATGATATATATGTGAAGAGGAATTTACCTAAATAGCACTAAAACATAATAACTTTTCCTAAATAGCACCACATATGTTTTTCTTCCCAATGTACCACTTTTAGTCATTATGCATTAGTCATTATTCAAGCAAAATTTCGCCATCACTGGACATTATAAGTGCTATTTAGAGAATAAAACAGTTTAAGTGCTATTTAGGGAAATGACTTAAGTTTTAGTGCTATTTAGTGCAAATATTTCTATATGTGAATCTTAAGTGTGTCTAATCAAGAGATTTTGCATAATGCCAAGTTGATGTCATTGTAATTTTGATGCCATTAGCACAGTCTTTATTGACACCATCATATACTCCGTGCCAGTTTCTTCGTTCCAAAATAAATTGTACTCTTTAAATTACATGCAAAATTTTGTAATTTTTAAAATAATTTTATCTACCAATTGGGACAAAAATAAAGAATAAAATTTACATATTTAAAAACTACGTAAATTATTTCATAAAATAAAATGTAACAAGAATATTTTATTTTATCAAACAGTTAATGTAAACATCTAAGCAAACATAATTTATCAAGAGATCTGACCATAACAGTAAAAAATATGGAGTAAGTTATTTTAGGATGAAGAGAATATAAATCTTTTTAGCATGTTATTTTGGACAGATGTGATTAGCCTTGTTCTGAATTTATTAATATTTGATCGGATTATTTTTAGTTTAATTTGATTTTTTGGGTTAAAAACTAAATAGAGAAATCAAAAGTCTAATTGTTGTTTTAATTAGTTACGGACCATAATGGGATTTTGTAATCGATCAATTTCACCAAAAGTTCAATTTAAACAATTGGTTGAAGGTTTAGAAATAGTTTTATACTCTGACAAAGAAAATAAAATAAAATTACATCGCTCAAATTTGTTTATATATATATGATATGATAAAAATAATACTTAATCCTTCCATAGATGGAGCCCGAAAATATTTGTCAACATATTTAATTTTATGTTTTCGTGATACAGAGTCAAAATTGAACAAAAAATGTTAATTTTATTAGGCCCATAGCCCAGTGATTTTGATGAATAACAAGGAGTTTTCGTCAAACATCGGTAAGTTAATAATTAGCATGAGAGGGGTTCGGACGTTCCGTTGACACTCGTCAACGGCGACATTAGCCGTGTCGTTGCGTTTTTGGAGCACTTCCGGTCCTCTAATCGGAAAATTGATGAGTGTCAACGGAACGTCCGAACCTGCCCTAATCCTATCCTAAGCTCCTTCCAAATGTGTGACTTTTATGCAACTCCCTGCTCTTTTGAAAATATTTTATTTACAAATTGGTATATCAATGAAAAATAAAAATTACATATTAAAAAACTTCGTCGAAAGTTCTACAAAATGAGATATGACAAGAATATTTTATTTTATCAAATATTCAATGAAAGCACACAAATAAACAAAAGCTATCGAAAAGAAAGAGAAAAAAAGATCATAATCTATCCCGGGAGGGAAAAGTAAAATATACTCTCTCCTTCCAAAACTAATTCTCCTTATTTTCTTTTTGAGTGTCCCAAATTAACTTCAAGTTTCTTATTTTGAAAAGCTTTTTGTGACTCATTTTTTCCTTTCTTCTAAATTAATTTCAACTACATAATTCTATTTTTTAAAGTAAAGTCAAATCAGGAGAATTAATTTAGGAGGAAGAGTGTATTCCTAGTCATCATCAAGTAATTAGACATTCCAAACGTTATTGATCGATCCTATATACGGCGCACACGTACACCTAAGTGACCTAACAATATATTCCTTCGAAAAGAAAGAGATTTTTTTTACCATGATGGATCCATACATAATTTTGAATATGATATATAGATTTGTTTTCGATTCCCTTAGTCTTTTGCTCCTTTAATTTATTATTTGTTCCACAATTCCTTTACTGACTTAGATTCATTGTTAACAATGTAAATATTGTGTTTCAAATTTATATGTTAGAGGAAATAATTTAAACTAACAATTTTTTTTAATCATGCATATAAGGAAACTCGAAGAAATCTCGATGCATCCGTAATTCCTAAAACATAACAAGAATGAAATAGAGAAAAAGACTAAACTAAAAATAAAACAATGAAAATAAATCAAAATATGAATTATATGTATTTCTGAAATACGAAGTAGGAGCTAATAAAATGCATATAGAGTACTAATCATGGTCATATATATACATTACCAAAAAGTATTGTAAAATATTTATATACAGTGTCACATTATCACAATACAAACTCTTATTTTGGAGATTAAAATATCGAACTCCTATTTTGATATTTTTCTTTATATTTTACTCCTATTTAGAGATTTTTTTTAGAAAGCAACATCAACAAGCTTTTTATAAGAAGCAGAACTTATTTACCTATGCTGTTCAAAATTTTAAATGTAGTGTAAATTTGGTATGTATGAATATAATGGGTTCCTAATTATGTGACATTCTCCTTTTCAAATTTATGCATGTTCTCTAAATTCTAGCTGGAACATGAAATCTGGATGGGCATTAGAAATTAAATGATGAAAATTAGGATCTTTAAAGTTTAAACAAGAGTTTGAGCTGAGTATGGTAATACTTTAATTTTAACTAAAATTTAAAATTTTGAATCTAATCGGAATTTTTGAACCCGAATTCAAACCATACGTTTTAAATCTTGACACTGGAACTAAATATTTCAAAAAACGAAAATATTTCCGTCTCAAAATTAATTTTTTATTCTGTTTTCTGATGTCCATAACAAAGTTTAATTTCCGTTTTTCAAAAAATAAATTATGTAAATTGTGTCACGAATAACAGTAATTTCTAGTTTTCTTGTGATTTTAATCACGGACTTCATTTCAAATGGATTATACTAGGACGGCTAGGTATATTCGTGAACTAGATTTTGTTTATATATAAACAATATTTTATATAGAAATATATATGGAGTACTCTATAGATTATATGTGGAATAATATTTTGGTGTGACTGCATATAGAATAAATATATGCTCCAATATACGGAGTATTTATTTTGTCTACCAAAGATCTTTTCATTACGCGTTTAAAAAAAAATAAAGAAAGATGAATCTTGATTTTCTAGAGTCTTCTAAATCAAGGCGGATCAATTTTTCGAGAGGAGATGATTACTCTAAAGTCTTTCCAATCGGTAACTTATGAATGTATACATTTTTGGTCATTTGATAAAATAAATATTTTTGTCACCTCTTGTATTAGACAACGTAACTTTTGATGTGATTTTGAATGACGTAATTTATATTTTTATTTTTATACTAATTTATAAATAATATCATTGAATAAAAGATGAGTCTCATTTCTTGAGGACCCTTCAAATCCGGTCAGACGATCACGGAGAGATAATAAACTGAATTTTAATCGCAGATTGGTACGGAGTGGATCCTATATCAGTTACTCCTTCCGTCCCAGAGTATTTTTCCACTTTCATTTTTACACACCATCCAATGCACTTCTCTAATCCATTTTATCTTGCAATTTGTACATTAAAAAATTATAAAAATTATATATTAATAATCTATATGTTAAGATAAATCAAACAAGATCACACATGACTATATTTAGGCTTACACATTGAGAGAATTTGATGAGTCAAAGTGCTTAGATGAACAGTTCCAAAAGTCAAAAGTGGACGAATATAGCGGGACGGAGGTAGTACTTGCATAGACCTTATGCAGTAATGCTTAGCTTAGTTATCTTTCAACAAAATTGTCAGAAATGAAACTGAAGTGCCTCTTTGGCATAATATCATTTTATAAGAAATGAAATTTTAATTTATATGCTGCCCGGTTTTTTTTAAAATTTTTAAACCAATAAACTTGGGGATTTGCTAGAGAATAATTTCGCAACTCGTCTACTCCACTTTACACACACATATATATAAATCAAGCAATGCAAATTAAATGTGCAATTCATTTCAACAAGATTAACAATTCACATTTCTTTCTTTCATTTATTTATTTATTTATTAAACTCGTTGCATATATATATATATACACACACATAAGTGTAAGATTACCTGCAGGCCATTACATTGTTATATTCAGCATTAAAGAAAATGGCGATTTCTGTGCATATAAAAGAAGCTGTTTTGGTGAGCCCATCAGAGTCAACTCCGGTTCATGTTCTTCCCCTTTCCACTTTGGACTCTCAGCCTTTTCTTCGCTTCACTATTGAGTATCTCCTGGTGTACAAACCCACCAACGCTTTCTTGGACCGGCCCGCCACCGCCGCTCGCCTCAAGGATGCCCTGGCCCGGGCCCTGGTCCCTTACTACCCGCTCGCCGGAAGAGTCGTGCTTCGGCCAGACTCTTCCGGCCTCGAGGTGGCGTGTCGGAACCAGGGTGCGGTTTTCGTGGAAGCGGTCTCCGATGCTTCCTCGGCGGAGTTCGAAGGCGCGCCGAGCAGCGGCGCGCGGTGGCGGAAGCTCTTGTCGTTGGCGGTTTCCGACGTGCTTAAGGGGGCGCCGGCGTTGGTCCTCCAGCTGACGTGGCTGTCGGACAATGCCGCCGCCCTCGGCGTCGGCTTCAACCATTGCTTGATTGACGGGGTCGGGAGCGGCGAGTTCCTCAACTTCCTCGCCGACTTGGCCGCCGGGAAGCAAGGACCAGGGGCGGAGCTCAAGCGGAAACACGTCTGGGAGCGGCATGTTTTCGACCCGGTCCCGACTCGGCTCCGTGACCCGGCGAGTCACCCCGAGTTCGACCGGGTCCCCGACGTCGGAAACTTCGTCCGCCGCTTTTCCCGAGAGCGGCTCGCGCCGACGTCAGTCATATTCGACGGGAAAAGACTGCACGAGTTGAAGGCGAGACTCGGCGAGTCGGCCCACACGTCGTTTGAAGCTCTCTCGGCCCACGTCTGGAGGAGCTGGGCCCGGTCGCTGAATCTTCCGCCGACTCAAGTGCTCAAGCTACTCTTCAGCGTCAATGTGCGAGACCGAGTCGACCCGAGTCTCCCGGATGGGTACTACGGGAACGGGTTCGTCCTCGCCTGCGCGCGGGCCACTGCGGCGGAGCTGGAGGACGAGGGGTTGGGGCACGCGGCGGCGCTGATAAAGAATGCGAAGGACAGAGTGAACGACGAGTACGTGAAGGAGGTGGTGGAATCGGTGAGTTCTACTCGGGCGTGTCCGGACTCGGTCGGGGTGTTGATACTGTCGCAATGGTCAAGGCTTGGACTGGAGAGGGTTGACTTCGGGATGGGGAAGCCGGTGGAGGTGGGGCCCGTCGTCTGCGACCGTTACTGCATATTGCTGCCGGCGAGAGGTTCGGCGGACGCCGTTAAAGTCAACGTTGCAGTGCCAGCGAGCGCCGTTGACAAATACTTGTACCTTCTGAGGAACACCTGAGTAGCATTATGTAACCTTTGACCCGATTGTCCGTTGCAGAGGATTAAATGTTTCATATACTCCGTATTTATTTCAAAAAAAAAGGGTTTCATGTTTATATACTCCGTAATTAGATATGGAATGATAATTAAGCTATATGATACGGAGTGCATTGGGATGTTAATAAATACTACCTCTGTCCCAAATTATTTGTCACATTTCTATTACCGAGGCAAAATATCAAGTTTTTTCAATTCATTTTAATTATATATTGGTAAAGAAATAAAAAATAAAAATTACATATCAAAAAATTACATGAAAAGTTCTTCGAAATAAGAGGTGTCAAGAATATTTTATTTTATCAAATAACTAATGAAAATGTAGAAATAAACAAAAGTTCCCGCGACTTTTGAAAAAGAAAATGTGACAAATAATTTGGGACTCAGGGAATATTACTTTCCCTCCAACAATTTTACTTCTTGTTTAGACTTTACATTTATATTTTTAGGAAAAATGATTTTATTTTTGCTTTCGTTTTTTGCCTTTATATTAATAGTAAAGATGAGATAGATACTCACTCCGTCCCTAAACATTTGCCACATTTGTAAGTTTTTTCAATTCATTTTATTTACATATTGGTATAGAAAAAAAAATAAAATTTACATATCAAAAAAGCTACATGAAAAGTTCTTCGAAATAAGAGGTGTCAAGAATATTTTATTTTATCAAATAACCAATGAAAACGTAGAAATAAACGAAAGTTCCCGCGACTGCTGAAAAAGCTAATGTTGCAAATATTTTGGGACGGAGGGAGTAAAGAATGTTGAAACACGGGTTTATCGTGTTTTCGTACTAAAGCCGTGTTCGTTTTTATGACAAGTTTTGATAATGCCAAACCACCGTGAACGAGACAAGTTGTTGAATATACAAGGCGGGAAATAAATATAAGAAGAAAGCAAGATAACAAGACCCAAAAGAAGACCAAGAACGAAAGCCGTAGTCTTAGTGTTGTTGAGTCGGTCATAATTGTGATCAAGACCGACCCAACCTTTACACCTTGGCTCTTTAGGCTAAAATTCTTTTCATTGCATTTCACACATCATAAAAATGTTTTTCAAACATGTTTAAAACATTAAAAACACTTGGTGTTCGCCCAAACCAAAAATCAAGCCATCCGGTGTTCGGGTTTCAGAAACCGGCGTTCGGCATTCGGTTTTCGTCGTTGGTTCTTGGCGTCCGAACTAACCTAGTGGTTTTCAACTTTTTATGATTGGTTTTTACTTCTGGGCACATTTAAATAGTTTTCCATCAAAAACACTTCAAAAACCACCTTTCGTTTTTTGTCGTTTGATAAAAACTACGCGAAATGGCATAAACTTGGCTAGCCATGGTTTTCACTTAAATGAAGTGGTTTTCGAGTCTTTTTTTGTGGGAATTGTTTTTGAATGCATTTAAATGGTTCTCCAATCAAAACATCATGAAAACCACATTTTGGTTTTGTCTTTTGGTGAAAACCACCCGTGTACGGTGTTGACTTGGTCAACTGTGGTTTTTACCTTAACGACGTGGTTTTCAACTTACAAAGCTTTTTTTGACATCACAATACATTAAATAAGTGTTTTAAATACTTAGTTTTTACTTTGGAGAACTTTGCATTTTTCGGTCGGGTTTCAGCGTCGGTCGGCTAGGCCATGGTTCTGGGCTAGCCATCTACCCAGCGATGGTAGATTTCACCCATGCATGGGTAAGTAATCCCGGGATTCCAGAATCATGCCACCCAGCGATGGGAAGAACTTCCCATCGCTGGGTAAGCAGTCCCTTAGCCAAACCAACTTCCAGAACCATGCCAAACAGCGATGGGAAGTTCTACCCATCGATGTTAAAGCCTTGGTGCAACATTACCACAAGGAAGAATGCCCTTACCCAGCGATGAGAAGCTTTACCCATCGATGGGAACCCAGCGATGGGAAGGCTTAACCATCGGTGGGAAGGCATGACCGTTGCGAGTTATTTAACGATGATTCTTTCCTTATTTGAAAGTCAACCTCCCACCCAGCGATGGGTAGGTGACCGTTGGCTTCAAAACTGAAGGAAAATTGGCTTACCAGCGATGGTTGAGTCTAAACATCGATGGGAAGCCAATATTCTGCAGATCCCAAATCTTTTCAATCCCTTAAATCAAGCTAATCACTCTTTTAATGCATTGGTCCGTTGGAGCCTAATTTTGCACTATAAAAAGGGGTGTTTGGGTCTGCTTTTCTCATCAATTCACTTTACTTTATTCATATTATCATTGCATCCAAACAACATTATTTTCCATAGCTTTCTAGAGCCAATTTGTGAAGTTTGAGTTGTTCTTGACGTATATAGTTTTTTCAACATCTACTCTTAAAGAGAGTCTTGTTCCTTAGTGTTCTTAGTGTTGCAAACATGTTTAGGGAAGCTTGTTTCCCTTGGTTGTACGAAGGAAAGGTATTTTCCTTCGGGTTGAAGTCTTGGAGTGCGGTATCTCCGAGCAAGTGTATTGAGGCTCGTGGGACTCGAGTTCTCAGGTTGTAACGGTTTGTTAAGCACCCGTAAGCTTAACGGAAGTAGTGTAGCTCGAGAGAGTCTCTCGGGAGGCTGGATTGGCCACAAGTTGTGGTGAACCAGGGTAAATCTTGGTGTGCTCCCTTTACTCCTTTTTATTCCGCTCTTTACTTTATCCCTGCGATTTTTATTCCGCGAAAATTTATAAACATTCTCGTGCCTCACTATTCACCCCCCCTCTAGTGAAGGGAGCTTATTCTAACAATTGGTATCAGAGCCTGGTTCGCGTCCAAACTTAACCGTTTGAGAGTAAAGCGATCATGGGTTCTTCTTCTAGAAATCTTTATGCAGGGATTGGAGAAGGTCAATCAACTACACGACCACCTCTTTTTGATGGAACCAATTATACATATTGGAAAGAACGAATGAGAATCTATATTCGTTCCACGAACTTCCAATTATGGTTGGTTATCAAAAACGGGGAAGAGGTGCCGATGAAGAAAGTCGGAGACAAGTTGATCCCCAAGACCGAAGATGGGTTTGATGCCGAGGACATCAAAAAGGTCGAGAATTACGCAAAGGCAATAAATATGCTTTATTGTGCCGTAAATCCTGATGACTACCGCAAGATTTCCTGCTGCTCAACCGCCAAGGAGATGTGGGATAAACTTGAGGTGACGTACGAAGGAACGGACCAAGTACGTGAAGCCAAGATTGACTTCCTCACCCAAGAATATGAGATGTTCAGGATGAAGGAGCATGAGAAGATTGACGACATGTTCGACCGATTTTCCAAGATAGTCAACGATCTTCATGCATTAAAGAAGACGTACACCGATAGGGATCTTGTGCGAAAGATCCTACGAAGCTTGACATCCGAATGGCGATCCAAGGCCGATGCCATCTATGAATCAATCGGCACATCAAATGTCACCATCGATGGCCTAAGAGGTAATCTAAAAACCTATGAATCGACTATTCTTAATCCGTCTTTGAATGACCAAAGATCTTCCCATCGCTGGGTGAGTGGTTAGTCAAGAACCCATGGTTTTTGCCTTAACCACGGCCTAGCCAACCGATGCGAAACCCGACCGAAAAATTCAAAGTTCTCCAAAATAAAAACTAAGTGTTTAAAACACTTATTTGATGTATTTGGCTAATAAATCTAGTAAGACACTTTAAAAACCACATCATTTAAGTGAAAACCACGGCTAGCCAAATTTTATGCCGTTTTGAATGATTTTTGTCAAACGACCAAAAGCGAAAGATGGTTTTCAAGGTGTTTTTGTTGGAGAACCGTTTAAACATGCCAAAGAGTAAGAACCAATCATAAAAAGTTGAAAACCACTTGGTTGGTTCGGACGCAAAAAACCATAGCCGATAACCGAGAGCCGAATGCCAGTTTCTGAAACCCGAACGCCGGATGGCTTGGTTTTTGGTTTGGGCGAGCACCAAGTGTTTTTAATGACTTAAACATGTTTGAAAAACATTTTTATGATTTAAGAAGTGCAATGAAGGTTTTTAGCCTAAAGAGCCAAGGTGTAAAGATTGGGTCGGTCTTGATCACAATGAAGACCGACTCAACGACACTAAGACTAAGGTTTTCGTTCTTGGTCTTCTTTTAGCTCTTGTTCTTGTCTTCCTTCTTCGCCTTTTATATTCAAAGTTTGACTTGATCACGGCGGTTTGGCATTATCAAAACCTGTCATAAAAACAAACACGGCTTTAGTACGAAAACGTGACATGCCCGTGTTTCAACAATTTTGAAAAGTTGGAAAAAGATAATGAGAAGTTGAAACAAGAAAATAAATTTTATGGCAAAAGAAGCACCAACAAACCGGAAAGTTCCTCAAACGAATGTGAATCTTGTAAAGTTTTAAAGGAACAAGTCACTAAACTTGAGAGTACGGTTAAGAAATTTAATACTCCGCACAAAAATCTTAATTTACTCCTAGACACCATGCATTTTTCTAAAGAAGGAATAGGTTTTGATAAAAATGAATCTAAGGATAAAAACGTTGAGCAAACACCTAGACAACCTCCTAAGGCTCAACATGAGAAAAGTAAAAATCAGGATAATAGAAAATCTAGTCAACCTAAGGACACTAGACAACCTAGACAAAAACCTAGGAATGAAAATGTACATGTTAGACAACCTAGGAAAAATTATCAAAATGATTTTGTGCATAAAATTAATTTTTCAAATAGACAAAATAATGCTAGAACACCTAGAAGAGAGAGTTTTCAAAAACCAATATTTTTCCAAAATAGGATGAATATGGTTAGGCCATCTAGCAACTATTATCATCTAGGCACATGCTCAACCCAAACGTAGTATGCCATTACTGCAACAGGGTAGGACATATAGCTCCCGTGTGTTTTACCAAACATAGGCACTCCACCTATAATGAAGCAAACAACATTTTTGGTGCTAACGAAAAGAAATCCTTTAGAAAAAGATATTCGTATCATAAACAATCTCCACAGGATAGTGCACAAAAGAAACCGTATTATTTCTTCTACTTTGACGAAAAGAAGAAAGTCCACATTCCGTTACCGGAACCAACACAGACCACACCGAGACATCGGCACTCCGTTCAGGTAGACTGGAACCCGCCAACCACTAGACAATGGGTTGGCCAAGGTAACTCCTAAACAATCATTTAATTGTGTGTGTGTGTGTGTGTGAATTTTGGGTGTGTGTGAGATGTCGGCGGAGATGATGAGGTCCATGACGAGGAAGGCGTATGGCAAGCTCCGCTCTGTGGCGATGGAGGCGCAATCCGCCATGTGAATCATGACGTATTTTGCCCAATTGATCGAGGCGCCGTGGGTGATAGCATGAACCGCCTTGAGATCCTCGTTGAAGAGACATGTGTGGCTACCGTCCCGGGGGCGAAGAATCTGGGTGAGGATGTAGAGAAGAAGACGCTTCTTCGGCGGGGCTGAGTGGATTGTTGGTGCGCCGCTGTGACGGATGAGGTTGGTGATCCCAAGCTCTCGGATGACCACCGCCTCGTTGTTGAGGATCCAATCATCGCCGCCATATGTTGTTATGTCGTCACCGCGGGTGGGCAGCCCTGCGACCCGAGCGAAGGTAGCCAGATCAATCTCTATGTCGTAGAGATTGATGCTACTGCGAATGGTGTCCCCGTCCCGGCGGAGATTGGAGTAGAAGGCTCGCACAAAGGCGGGATTGAAGCTCGAGCGGCTCCTGGAGACGAACGACCACAGACCCGATGCTTGAAGCTGGTTGTCGAGGTCGTGGTACCCCTTTTGTTGAGGGTACAACTCGGGCAGCACCCTGGGCGGAGAAATGGGACGCTTGGCAAAGTGCGTGAGGAACCGGTTGAGTTCCTCCTCCGACCCGAACTCCAAGAAGGATCCGTCCAGGTATGGAAAGGGTTGAGGCGCAGAGCTCGTAGCCTCGACGGCGGCCTTCTTCTTCCAAGCTTTTGTCTTCTTTCCTCCGGCCATGATTGAAGCAAGAATTTGAAGAATTGTGAAGAATAAAAGATGAACTATGAAATATGGAGGAGAATTGTGAGGATGAATGACCAAACATGGTGAATATATATAGGGAAGGAGTGGAAAAACCGAGAAGAATTCAAAAAATATGACTGTTGGGCATTTAATCCATTGCCCAACGGTTATTTTTTTTTGAATTTTGGCAGGCTCCCATCGATGGTATGAACTAACCATCGATGGGATGATCACCACTGGAAAGCACGGAAGAAATTAAGGCTGCCTTCCCATCGATGGTCAAACTCACCCATCGATGGGAGGGTGGCTGCTGGAAATCCGTTAAAACGTTTTAAAAAAACAAGTGTCAAACACCCATCGATGGGAGAAAGTTACCATCGATGGGATGGGAGGTTCAGAAAATTTTTTTTTGATAAAAGTCCTTCACCCAGCGATGGGACAAAGTACCCATCGATGGGTTAGGGTGTTCTGGAAATCCGTTAAGTATTTTTAAAAAATTAGAGTCAATTACCCATCGATGGGAAGAAGCACCCATCGATGGGAAGAGGGGTTCTGGAAAAAAAGAAACTTCCCTCCCAGCGATGGTATGTCCTACCCATCGCTGGTTCCCCCTGATTTCCAGAGTTCTTCACTTCGAACCGTCCCTGCAAAAAAGAGTTAGAAAACCCTCCGACGCTCAAGTTAGTAAACGTTCCAGTAACAATAAAAGATTGATAAAATGCACAAATTAGATCATCGTGGAGTCAAGGATTCCGAGTTCGCTACGAATGCGGAAGAACGACTCTTTCTCTAAAGGTTTTGTGAAAATGTCGGCTAATTGGTTGTGTGTTTCAACAAACTCAATTTCGACATCACCTTTGAGAACATGATCTCTAATGAAATGGTGCCTAATGTCAATGTGTTTCGTCCTTGAATGAAGAACGGGGTTCTTCGTCAAGCTAATGGCGCTAGTATTGTCACAACGAAGAGGAACGTGACTGATACTAAGGCCATAGTCCACGAGTTGTTGCTTCATCCAAAGGATTTGAGCACAACAACTACCGGCGGCAACGTATTCCGCTTCGGTTGTGGATAACACAACACTGACTTGTTTCTTGCTAAACCATGAAACTAAAGAACTACCAAGTAAGTGGCAAGTCCCACTTGTACTTTTGCGGTCCAATTTGCAACCGGCAAAGTCTGAGTCGGAGTAGCCAACGAGAAGACACGAAGAGCCTTTTGGATACCACAGTCTAACGTTGACCGTGCCGACAAGGTATTTCATGATCCGTTTCACCGCGGTTAAGTGCGATTCCTTCGGACATGATTGATACCTCGCGCAAAGGCATACGCTAAACATGATATCCGGCCTACTAGCGGTAAGATAGAGAAGGGATCCGATCATACCTCAATACTTTTTGACTTCTACTTCCTTACCTTTCTCGTCTTTGTCAAGATGGTCAGACGTGCTCATCGGGGTCGTCATGGCTTTGGCGTTGTCCATTTCAAACCGTTTTAGGAGCTCCTTGCAGTACTTAGCTTGGCAAATGAACGTTCCATCTTTCATTTGCTTAACTTGGAGTCCCAAAAAGAATGTGAGCTCGCCCATCATTGACATTTCAAATTCTCTAGTCATGAGCGTTGAGAATTCCTTGCACAAAGACTCGTTAGTAGCACCGAATATAATGTCGTCTACATAAACTTGAACCAAAAGGATGTTGTTGTTTTTACTCTTGATAAAAAGTGTAGTGTCAACCTTTCCCCTTTGGAAACCACTATCCAAAAGAAATTTACTCAAACGTTCGTACCAAGCACGTGGTGCTTGTTTAAGACCGTAGAGCGCTTTCTTGAGTTTGAAGACGTGATCGGGAAACTCAAAGTCCTCAAACCCCGGGGGCTGGTCAACATACACTTCCTCTTGAATAAAACCATTGAGGAAGGCACTCTTAACATCCATTTGATAAAGTTTAAAATCCATAGACGAAGCAAAAGCTAAAAGTAAACGAATAGCTTCTAAACGTGCTACAGGTGCATACGTTTCTTCAAAATCAATGCCTTCTTCTTGATTGTAGCCTTTAGCTACGAGCCTAGATTTGTTTCTAGTGATTATTCCATTTTCATCAAGTTTGTTACGGAACACCCATTTCGTACCAATAATCGTACGATCATCGGGCCTTGGCACCAATTCCCAAACGTCATTCTGTTTGAATTGGTTTAGCTCCTCTTACATAACCAAGGTCCAATGTTCATCGTTTATTGCTTCGGAAATGGTTGTAGGTTCAATTTGAGATACAAAAGCCATGTGTCCTACGGTGTCCCTAAGAGAGTTACGAGTACTTACCCCGCGGTTGATGCTGCCGATTACCTGGTCAAGTGGATGGTTCCTGTGCGTTCTCCAAGCTATGGGAAGCTCGGTTGTTTCTTCTTCGTGTTCCTCTTGTCCTTCTTCTTCCTCACCTTGGTTGGTCGTTTGAGGTATCTCCTCAATTTGCGGCTGTGTGTTGATGTATATTCCGGTGTTGTCTTCATCGTCATCAACATGTATTCTTTCTAATGATTCTGCAAGGTCATCACAAATATCCTTTCTCGCCAAGCGAGGGTTATCTTCGGAGAATACAACGTGAGGAGACTCCTCAATAGTCAAAGTACGTTTATTGAAGACTCTATAAGCCTTGCTACGTAATGAGTAACCCAGAAAAATTCCTTCATCCGACTTGGCATCAAATTTGCCTAAATTGTCTTTGCCATTGTTGTGAATAAAACATTTGCAGCCAAAGACTCGAAGATGGGAAAGGTTTGGCTTTCTCCCTTTGTATAGCTCATAGGGCGTTTTCATGAGTATCGGTCGAATGACGGCTCGGTTTAACACGTAGCTCGCGGTACTCACGGCATCCGCCCAAAAATACTTAGGGATTTTTGCCTCATTGATCATAGTTCTAGCCATTTCTTCGAGACATCTATTTTTACGTTCCACCACTCCATTTTGTTGTGGTGTACGTGGGGCTGAGAAGTTATGATCAATGCCAAGTTCGTCACACAAATCTGAAAACAGATTTCGTTCGAACTCTCCCCATGGTCACTTCTTATGGCTACTATGGTTGTCTCTTTTTCATTTTGAACTTTCTTTAAGAAATTTTTGAAAACATGAAATGCCTCACTTTTATGAGTTAGAAACAAGGTCCATGTAAACCTAGAGTAGTCATCGACAATCACAAATGCAAAGTAATTGCCACCAAAACTTTTCGTTCTAGAGCGACCAAAGAGATCCATGTGCAAAAGTTGAAGCGGTCTAGACGTTGAAACAACGTTTTTAGACTTAAACGAAGCCCGAACTTGCTTCCCCTTTTGACATGCATCACATATGGTGTCTTTTTCAAACTTAAGTTTTGGGATGCCAATTACTAAGTCTTGTGAAACCAATTTGTTCAAAAGGTTCATGTTCATATTAGCTACCCTTCAGTGCCATAGCCAAGTGTCTTCCTCTTTACTCATGAGGCACTTAGCAAAGCCGGAAGGAGATTTGTCTAAGTTAACCATATAAATGTTATCGATTCTATCACCACGTAGAATGACCTTATTGTCACTAAGGCGTTCTACAGTGCATGATTTTGAATCGAAGGTCACACGGTTTCCCTTGTCACATAATTGACTTATGCTCAAGAGATTGTGTTTAAGACCTTTAACAAGCAAGACATTATCTATGGACGAGTCTTCGGACTTACCTACTGAGCCGACCCCAATTATTTTTCCTTTGCTGTTGTCTCCAAAAACTACGTTTCCTCCTTTAGCGGGTTTGATTTGTAGGAACTTGGATGCATCTCCGGTCATGTGCTTGGAACATCCGCTATCAAGGTACCAAAGTACACTTGATGCCTTCAAGCATACCTCTTGAATGTTGTCGGCTTGATCTTCGTGCGCCATGAGGCAGAGGTTGGCGGCTTCCTCCTCTTCCTGATCCGTTGACTCATCCCCGGAGTCGCCTCCCCAAGAGATGTAGGCGCGTTGCTTTTTGAAGCCAGGTTTGTCCTTGCCGCCTTTGCTTTTTGGACACCTCGGCTTGATGTGGCCTATCTCACCACAACCATAGCACTTTGGGGGCCCGTCGTGCTTTCTTCCTTTTCTTTCAAATTCTTTCTTCATGAATTTGTGGAACTTCTTGATGACGAGTCCGAACTCGTTGTCATCGTCGCTTAAGTCATCTTCCACGGACTCCTTGGTTGCTTTCAGCGCTATAACCTTCTTCTTTTGTTCATCCAAAGATGGGGTTAGGATAGTGGATTCATAAGTTTTGAGATTACCTCTTAGCCCGTCGATGGTGACATTTGAGACTCCGATGGATTCATAGATTGCGTCTGCCTTTGATCTCCATTCGGGTGTGAGGCTTCGCAGGATTTTCCTCACGAGATCCCTGTTGGTATACGTCTTCTTGAGAGCGTGAAGGTCGTTGATGATTTTTGAAAACCGATCGAACATGTCATCGATCTTTTCTCCTTCCTTCATCCTGAACATTTCGTACTCCTGCGTTAGGAAGTCAATTTTGGCTTCCCGAACTTGGTCCGTACCTTCATATGTGACCTCTAGCTTGTCCCACATTTCTTTGGCAGTGGTGCAGCAAGAAATCTTACGATAATCATCAGGATTGACGGCACAGTACAACATATTGATAGCCTTGGCGTAGTTCTCCACCTTTTTGATGTCCTCGGCATCAAATTCGTCCTCGGTCTTTGGAACCGTGGTTTCTCCTACTTTCTTCATTGGAATTTGTTCTCCATTTTTGATGACCAACCATAATTGGAAGTTGGTGGAACGGATGTAGATTCTCATACGTTCCTTCCAATAGGAATAGTTGGTGCCATCAAAGAGTGGTGGCCTAGACGTAGACTGACCTTCTCCAATTCCTGCATAGAGATTTCTAGAAGAAGAACCCATGATCGCTTACTCTCAAACGGTTAAGTTTGGTCGCGAGTTAGGCTCCGATACCAATTGTTAGAATAAAAGACCAATGCTAGAGGGGGGTGAATAGCGTTTGTCGGAGAAATCGCAGGAATTAAAAATTTAAAAGAGAAGTAAAGAGAAGAGTAAGAGGCACACCGAATTTTACCCTGGTTCACCACAACTTGTGGCTAATCCAGCCTCCCGAGAGACTCTCTCGAGCTACACTACTAACTCGTTAAGCTTACGGGTGCTTAACAAATCGTTACAACTTGAGAGTTCGAGTCACACGAACCTCAACGAATCCTTCAAAGGAAACAGACCTTCCTTTGAATCAACCGAGAGAGATAATATCTCTCAACGTGTCTAAGAACACAAGTACACTCAAGAACGAGACTCTCTTATAGAGTAGATTATGAGTAAACTAAGTACGCTCAAGAACAACTCAACTTTCACACAAGTGGCTCTAGAAAGCTATGGAAAATGATGATATTTGAATGCAATGAAAGTATAGATGTTGTGAAGTGAATTGGTGAGAAAAGCAGACCCAAACACCCCTTTTTATAGTGCAAAATTAGGCTCCAACGGACCAATGCATTAAAGAAGTGATTAGCTTGATTTAAGGGATTGAAAAGATTTGGGATCTGCAGAATATTGGCTTCCCATCGATGTTTAGACTCAACCATCGCTGGTAAGCCAATTTTTCTTCTGTTTTGAAGTCAACGGTCACCTACCCATCGATGGGTACAACCTTCCCATCGCTGGGTGGGAGGTTGACTTCCAAACAAGGAAAGAATCAACCTTTAATGACCACCAACGGTCATGCCTTCCCATCGATGGTATACTCTTACCATCGCTGGGTTCCCATCGATGGGATAGGCTTCCCATCGCTGGGCAAGGTCGTTCTGCCTTGTGGTAATTTTGCACCAAGGCTCTAACAGCGATGGGTGGAACTCCCCATCGCTGTTTGGCATGGTTCTGGAAACTGGTTTGGCTGAGGGGCCGCTTACCCATCGATGGGAAGATCTTCCCATCGCTGGGTGAGTGGTTAGTCAAGAACCCATGGTTTTTTGCCTTAACCACGGCCTAGCCAACCGATGCGAAACCCGACCGAAAAATTCAAAGTTCTCCAAAATAAAAACCAAGTGTTTAAAACACTTATTTGATGTATTTGGCTAATAAATCGAGTAAGACACTTTAAAAACCACGTCATTTAAGTGAAAACCACGGCTAGCCAAGTTTTATGCCGTTTTGAATGATTTTTGTCAAACGACCAAAAGCGAAAGATGGTTTTCAAGGTGTTTTTGTTGGAGAACCGTTTAAACATGCCAAAGATTAAGAACCAATCATAAAAATTTGAAAACCACTTGGTTGGTTCGGACGCCAAAAACCATAGCCGATAACCGAGAGCCGAACGCCAGTTTCTGAAACCCGAACGCCGGATGGCTTGGTTTTTGGTTTGGGCGAGCACCAAGTGTTTTTAATGACTTAAACATGTTTGAAAAATATTTTTATGATTTAAGAAGTGCAATGAAGGTTTTTAGCCTAAAGAGCCAAGGTGTAAAGATTGGGTCGGTCTTGATCACAATGAAGACCGACTCAACGACACTAAGACTAAGGTCTTCGTTCTTGGTCTTCTTTTAGCTCTTGTTCTTGTCTTCCTTCTTCGCCTTTTATATTCAAAGTTTGACTTGATCACGGCGGTTTGGCATTATCAAAACCTGTCATAAAAACAAACACGGTTTTAGTACGAAAACGTGACATGCCCATGTTTCAACAATTTTGAAAAGTTGGAAAAAGATAATGAGAAGTTGAAACAAGAAAATAAATTTTATGGCAAAAGAAGCGCCAACAAACCGGAAAGTTTCTCAAACGAATGTGAATCTTGTAAAGTTTTAAAGGAACAAGTCACTAAACTTGAGAGTACGGTTAAGAAATTTAATACTCCGCACAAAAATCTTAATTTACTCCTAGACACCATGCATTTTTCTAAAGAAGGAATAGGTTTTGATAAAAATGAATCTAAGGATAAAAACGTTGAGCAAACACCTAGACAACCTCCTAAGGCTCAACATGAGAAAAGTAAAAATCAGGATAATAGAAAATCTAGTCAACCTAAGGACACTAGACAACCTAGACAAAAACCTAGGAATGAAAATGTACATGTTAGACAACCTAGGAAAAATTATCAAAATGATTTTGTGCATAAAATTAATTTTTCAAATAGACAAAATAATGCTAGAACACCTAGAAGAGAGAGTTTTCAAAAACCAATATTTTTCCAAAATAGGATGAATATGGTTAGGCCCTCTAGAAACTATTATCAACCTAGGCACATGCTCAACCCAAACGTAGTATGCCATTACTACAACAGGGTAGGACATATAGCTCCCGTGTGTTTTACCAAACATAGGCACTCCACCTATAATGAAGCACACAACATTTTTGGTGCTAACGAAAAGAAATCCTTTAGAAAAAGATATTCGTATCATAAACAATCTCCACAGGATAGTGCACAAAAGAAACCGTATTATTTATTCTACTTTGACGAAAAGAAGAAAGTCCACATTCCGTTACCGGAACCAACACAGACCACACCGAGATATCGGCACTCCATTCAGGTAGACTGGAACCCGCCAACCACTAGACAATGGGTTGGCCAAGGTAACTCCTAAACAATCATTTAATTGTGTGTGTGTGTGTGAATTTTGGGTGTGTGTGGGCAATAAAGGTCAACTAACCCCCAAGGACCCATAGACATACTTTGGGTACCAAAGTGTTATTTTTTTTGCAGGGACGGTTCAAAGTGAAGAATTCTGGAAATCAGGGGGAACCAACGATGTGTGGGCAATACCATCGCTGGGAGGGAAGTTTTCTTTTTTTCAGAACCCCTCTTCCCATCGATGGGTAATTGACTCTATTTTTTAAAAACCTTTTAACGGATTTCCAGAAATACCTTACCCAACGATGGGTATTTCATTCCATCGCTGGGTGAAGGACTTTTGTCGAAATTTTTTTTTCAAGAAACACCCTACCCATCGATGGGTCTTTTATCCCATTGCTGGGTGAATGATTTCAGTTTCAAAACTTTTTTCAGAACCTCCCACCCATCGATGGAAACTTTCTCCCATCGCTGGGTGTTTGACATTATTTTTTTAAGCGTCTTCTCGGATTTCTAGTAGCCACCTTCCATCGATGGGTGAGCTCTACCATCGCTGGGAAGGCAGCCTTGTTTTCTACTCACTTTCTAAACGCTTCAACAATGGCCAGAGGAAACTCAAGGACCAAACCCGAGGCTTCAAAGAAGAAGGCCAACACCGATGCCACGACATCTTCTTTATTCTCTACTTATTAAATATGATTGTATTTTTATCCGTTGTATTCTGCATTTTCCTTTTAATGAATAAAAGTTTACTTTTAATTCTTTTGTTAATGTCAAAAGGGGGAAGATATAAAGGTTATGCATAGATTGAGGGGAACTTTTTCTAAAACTAACTCTTATTCAACACATAAATTTTGTTGAAAAGAAAATTGCATTTATTAAGGGGGAACACCTGGGGGAACACTTTTCAAGTCACAAATCAATCCTCCTATGCATAACCCCATCTTGTTTGCCATTATCAAAAAGGGGGAAATTGTTGAAACACGGGTTTATCGTGTTTTCGTACTAAAGCCATGTTCGTTTTTATGACAGGTTTTGATAATGCCAAACCGCCGTGAACGAGACAAGTTGTTGAATATACAAGGCGGGAAATAAATATAAGAAGAAAGCAAGATAACAAGACCCAAAAGAAGACCAAGAACGAAGACCGTAGTCTTAGTGTTGTTGAGTCGGTCATAATTGTGATCAAGACCGACCCAACCTTTACACCTTGGCTCTTTAGGCTAAAATTCTTTTCATTGCATTTCACACATCATAAAAATGTTTTTCAAACATGTTTAAAACATTAAAAACACTTGGTGTTCGCCCAAACCAAAAATCAAGCCATCCGGTGTTCGGGTTTCAGAAACCGGCGTTCGGCATTCGGTTTTCGTCGTTGGTTCTTGGCGTCCGAACTAACAAGTGGTTTTCAACTTTTTATGATTGGTTTTTACTTTTGGGCACATTTAAATAGTTTTCCATCAAAAACACTTCAAAAACCACCTTTCGTTTTTTGTCGTTTGATAAAAACCACGCGAAATGGCATAAACTTGGCTAGCCATGGTTTTCACTTAAATGAAGTGGTTTTCGAGTCTTTTTTTGTGGGAATTGTTTTTGAATGCATTTAAATGGTTCTCCAATCAAAACATCATGAAAACCACATTTCGGTTTTGTCTTTTGGTGAAAACCACCCGTGTACGGTGTTGACTTGGTCAACTGTGGTTTTTACCTTAACAACGTGGTTTTCAACTTACAAAGCTTTTTTGACATCAAAATACATTAAATAAGTGTTTTAAATACTTAGTTTTTACTTTGGAGAACTTTGCATTTTTCGGTCGGGTTTCAGCGTCGGTCGGCTAGGCCATGGTTCTGGGCTAGCCATCTACCCAGCGATGGTAGATTTCACCCATGCATGGGTAAGTGATCCCGGGATTCCAGAATCATGCCACCCAGCGATGGAAGAACTTCCCATCGATGGGTAAGCAGTCCCTTAGCCAAACCAACTTCCAGAACCATGCCAAACAGCGATGGGAAGTTCTACCCATCGATGTTAAAGCCTTGGTGCAACATTACCACAAGGCAGAATGCCCTTACCCAGCGATGGAAGCTTTACCCATCGATGGAACCCAGCGATGGAAGGCTTAACCATCGATGGGAAGGCATGACCGTTGCGAGTTATTTAAGGATGATTCTTTCCTTATTTGAAAGTCAACCTCCCACCCAGCGATGGGAAGCATCTACCCATCGATGGGTAGGTGACCGTTGACTTCAAAACTGAAGGAAAATTGGCTTACCAGCGATGGTTGAGTCTAAACATCGATGGGAAGCCAATATTCTGCAGATCCCAAATCTTTTCAATCCCTTAAATCAAGCTAATCACTCCTTTAATGCATTGGTCCGTTGGAGCCTAATTTTGCACTATAAAAAGGGGTGTTTGGGTCTGCTTTTCTCATCAATTCACTTCACTTTATTCATATTATCATTGCATCCAAACAACATTATTTTCCATAGCTTTCTAGAGCCAATTTGTGAAGTTTGAGTTGTTCTTGAGCGTATATAGTTTACTCAACATCTACTCTTAAAGAGAGTCTTGTTCCTGAGTGTTCTTAGTGTTGCAAACACGTTTAGGGAAGCTTGTTTCCCTTGGTTGTACGAAGGAAAGGTATTTTCCTTCGGGTTGAAGTCTTGGAGTGCGGTATCTCCAAGCAAGTGTATTGAGGCTCGTGGGACTCGAGTTCTCAGGTTGTAACGGTTTGTTAAGCACCCGTAAGCTTAACGGAAGTAGTGTAGTTCGAGAGAGTCTCTCGGGAGGCTGGATTAGCCACAAGTTGTGGTGAACCAGGGTAAATCTTGGTGTGCTCCCTTTACTCCTTTTTATTCCGCTCTTTACTTTATCCCTGCGATTTTATTCCGCGAAAATTTATAAACATTCTCGTGCCTCACTATTCACCCCCTCTAGTGAAGGGCGCTTATTCTAACAAAGAAAATACAAGGTAAAGTAGATACAAGAGCGTTGCACATACATGATCATAAGATACAAATTTTTAAATGTTAATTCTCTCAAAGTTTTGTATCCGACATGCGGAATATTTATTTTTTCAAAACTCCAATTAATCAATGATATTTATATATTAAAGTCCATAAAATGTTGTATACAAGACAATGAAAGATGGACGGGTACTAGTAAATAAGGATAGCAATGTCTTTTAGAATAAAAAGTTTTCTAAAAGAGTAAACGGCAATAAATTTTTTTGGCTAGATGAAAAAAGAAAATTAGGATTTTTTTGGGATGGATGAAGTACCTTCTTATAATCTGTTTATTTTACTCTCTACTTTTATTTTAGAAGCCATTGGCATAATTGAAAGAAAAGAGTAAAAATATAATTCAAACT
>NQVE01000105.1:0-92500 GCA_003260385.1 Cuscuta australis
TCCAAAGAAAACCAAGCCACAATTTCCCTTTCTTCTTATTTACAATGCCGAAATAAGTGTCCAAAAAACAACCAACATGGTCCCCATTATGTTCCCCAATACACTCAAATTATAAACCAAGATGCCCAGGGATATTTTCCTTAAATACATCCAATCCCCACAACAAACCTACAACAAAACTCCAAATGACACACCCCACACACACCCCTTTGTCTCCCAACCCTGACCAAATTCAAATTCCCCCAAAACCTCCACAAATACCCAGCCAAATGTACCACTTCATCTTACCCCACTCCTTGGCCCTCAACCTCAGCCCTCCCCACATTCATCCCTCCTTCCCCCAACATTTCCTGCAACTCAGAAACAGCCCAAAACCCCACCAAACAACCCATATCCCTGATTTCATTCCACTTAAGAAAATAAGCACATGGGCATTATTTTGAGTGAGTTGTATTTTCCCTCATTACCTCCAATGTAATCCTATATATTCAGCAATAGGCCTGGGTGTAGAAACACATTGTATTCCCCTTTTAATCAAAGTGATTCACTTGTGTGTTTCATTCCAAATTCCTAATCCTATATCTTAAGAGTGGTTCTCTTGAGTGTGAGTTTTAGGTTCTAGTTATTTAAATAAGTGTGTTATATCTTATTTGAATGCTAGATTCAACCTCAAGTTAAGATAAGGGTGAGTAACATCCCTTAACACCAACTTGGCTTGTTCCCCTTCCCAAAGAAACACCTCTTTTTCTGTCTCGAGCTGTCCAATAATCGATTATCGGTAGTAGAAGTCGATTATCTATCCTTCGTAAAACATCTCCAGTCTTCAATAGTCGATTATCACTTTCAGATAATCGATTATCAGCTTTTCCAGAAACCTGCAACTCACAATAATCGATTGTCACTCCCCATCAATCGATTATCGCCTTCTCAGAGGATTCCCAGAAAACTACCAGAGAACCTGAAGCCTTCAATAATCGATTATCCACTTAGGACAATCGATTATTAGCTTTTCCCAGAAACCTGTAATTCTCAATAATCGATTGTCACTCCCCCATCAATCGATTGTCTCCCTTCTCAGAGGATTCCCAGAAAACTACCCAAACCTGAAGCCTTCAATAATCGATTATCCACTTAGGACAATCGATTATCTCCTCTCCTGCAAATAAAGAGTCTGAGACTATAAAACCCTGAGCTTAGATATATACATTTGGTATCAGAGCCCGTTGTTAAGCATTCCCTGAGGCCATACAACACACTTCCCCTTTTCTTTCCTTTCCATTTCCTTTACTCTCTCTCCCTTATATCATCATGTCAAACACTTCCAACAACCTGTCCAACGAAGAACTCCTAGCCTCCAATGCTGCTCTCAAGGCCCAAGTCGAGTACTTGGCCAAGCAAGTTGCCCAACTCACTAAGCTCAAGATGAGCATGGTGAATACCCCGGAGGAAAGTGAAGAAGACGAAGAAGTTCACCCCGAAGCTAACTCCAGTAACACCACTAGAGAGGAGAATCATGAACGAGGAGCTACCGATTTCAAGGTGGACATACCAACCTTTGAAGGGAAGAACGATCCGGATGACTTTCTAGAGTGGCTGGAAACTGTTGAGCGTGTCTTTGACTTCAAAAGATGTGCCCGAAGAAAAAAAGGTCAAGATCGTGGCATTGAAGTTTCGGAAGTATGCCTCCACTTGGTGGTCCAACCTATCCACCAAAAGAAGGCGAGAGAATAAGGCCCCTGTGAAGACCTGGCTCAAGATGAGGAGCTTGTTGAAGAAAAAGTTCCTACCCGAACAATATGTACGGGACAACTTTTCCAAACTTCAACACCTAAGGCAAGGTCCCCGCTCAGTTGAGGACTATACTCGGGAGTTTGAAGAACTTTTGATGAGATGTGATCTTCACGAAAACGATTCACAAACATTGGTACGTTACCCATTTGGATTAAACACTCAAATAGCTAATGTAGTAGAACTGCAACCTTATGATACCTTTGAAGAGCTCTCTAAGCTGGCTCTCAAAGTTGAGTCCCAACTTAAGAGAAACAAAACCTCATTTGTCCGTACTTCACCCTTTTCCAAAACCCCTCCAACTACCTCAAAGATAACTCCAAACACCCCTGCTCAAAATACCCACTCAAAACCCAACTCTATCCCGTCTACGTCCACCAATCCACCCCCATTCAAAACATCCCAAACAAACACCCGGACTCCCAAATGTTTTCGTTGCCAAGGCATAGGGCATTTTGCCAATGAATGTCCCAACAAGAAGATAATGGCCATTGTTGAATGCGAAGAAGAAGAGATCAGTCCTTCGTGGGCTGAAGAGAGCTTGAAGAAGAAGAGTGTGTTGGAGCGGACGAAGGAGAACTCTTGGTCATCCGAAGGGCCTTGAGTAACATAGCTAGTCCCGATGACCAACTACAGCGGGAAAACATTTTCCATACCCGTTGTACTATTCAAAAGAAGGTATGTACTTTGATCGTGGATAGCGGAAGTTGCACCAACGTCGCTTCAAAAACGTTGGTAGATAAGCTGAAGTTGAAGACCTCACCACACCCGAGGCCATACACGATTCAGTGGTTGAACCATGGCAAGGGATTACGTGTGGATTCCCGGAGTTTGGTATCATTAAGCATTGGACGAAGTTATTCCGACGAGATATGGTGTGATATCATCCCAATGGATGCCTGCCATGTTCTATTGGGCGACCTTGGTTATTTGATCGGAAGGTGTTCCATGATGGATATGCCAACACATATTCATTCCTCATCAACAAGAAGAAGGTTACCCTCACATCCTTGCCCCCTCTAACCACATGCTACCCCCCATCCGAAGAAGAAACCCCCGTTCTCATTTCCACTATATTGCAAGCCGAACACCATGAATATGAACCCCAAAAAGAACTGATATCTCTTTGAAAATGAAGCCTCCGATTCTGCCACAACCTCAGCACCACCTCACCCGTTAGCCAAGCCTATCGTTGAGCAATTCTCCCATGTCTTTCCCGAAGATGTGCTCACGGCCTACCGCCAAAACGAGACATTCAACACAAGATTGATCTCATTCCTGGAGCTGCCCTACCAACAAGCCTGCGTACCGAATGAACCTGAGGAAACCAGGAGGTCCAACGGCAAGTTGATGAGTTACTAGCCAAAGGCTTCGTGAGAGAAAGCCTGAGCCCCTGTGCTGTTCCGGCTCTCTTGGTGCCAAAGAAAAATGGTACTTGGCGTATGTGTTGTGATAGCCGAGCCTTAACAAGATTACCATCAAGTATAGGTACCGCCATACTAGGCTTGAGGACATGTTGGACGAACTTCATGGATCCAATATCTTCTCAAGATTGATCTCCGAAGTGGTTATCATCAAATTCGAATCTTTGAGGGAGATGAATGGAAAACAGCATTCAAGACAAAGTTCGGGTTATACGAGTGGCTAGTTATGCCATTTGGGTTAACAATGCACAAGCACATTCATGAGGCTAATGAATCAAGTGTTGAAGCCATTTAATAGGTCACTTTGTCGTAGTGTACTTTGACGACATTTTGATCTACAGCCGGAATGAGGAAGATCATGCTAATCACCTCACTTTGGTGATTAAGAAATTGGAAGAAGAGAAGTTATATGGAAACCTTGAGAAGAGTCAATTCTTTTCTCAAGAAACGAGTTTTTGGATACTTTATCTCCAGTGAAGGGATCAAAGTCGATGAGAAGAAAACACACGCCATAACGAGATTGGCCCGTTCCACAACAGTGCAGCAAGTTAGGAGCTTCCATGGCCTGCATCCTTCTATCGGCGATTTGTGAAGGACTTTAGTACTATCACTGCCCCCCTCACGGACTTGACAAAGAATCCGAAGTTTGAGTGGAACTCGAGAGCCCAACAAGCTTCGAAGCAATCAAGGATCGCTTAACGCATGCCCCCGTATTGGCCCTGCCCAGTTTCGAGAAGTTGTTCGAGGTGGAGTGTGATGCATCGGGAGTTGGCATTGGGCTGTCCTAACTCAAGAGGGACACCCGGTTTCCTACTTCAGTGAGAAGCTCAATGACACACGAAGACGCTATTCTACCTACGACAAAGAATTCTATGCGTTGGTACGGTCTCTTGAGCATTGGCGACACTATCTCGTGAGTAAGGAATTCATCCTTCACTCCGACCATGAGGCGTTGAAGTACATTCAAGGGCAGCACAAGCTTCGACCCCGTCATGCCAAATGGTTGAATACATTCAAACCTTTACATTCACCATCAGGCACAAGAACGGGTCCATGAACAAAGGCGCGGATGCGTTGTCTCGGAGACACTTATTACTAAACGGTACTTTAGTACCAAACTTCTTGGTTTTGAATTTTTGCAGGAACTCTACAAGGATGATGAAGATTTCAAGGAAATGTATGCCAATGCTTATCTCGGCCTCATGGAGATTACCTAATCAAAGATGGTTACCTCTTTCGTGGTAATCAACTGTGCATCCGAGGAGCAGCGTTCGTGAAACCCTAATAGACGAGGTCCATGGTGGTGGACTAGCCGGTCACTTCGGGATCAACAAGACTTATTTGATGATGAAAGAGCATTACTTCTGGCCCAAAATGGAGAGAGACGTCGAGCACTTCATCAAGAGATGTCACACTTGTCAACTTGCAAAGTCCCAAGCCCTACCCAAGGAATGCACTTACCCTTACCCGTCCCGTACGCCCCGTGGGAAGATGTTAGCCTAGATTTCATTACTGGGCTGCCCCGAACTCAACGAAGCAAGGATTCCATAATGGTGGTTGTGGATAGATTCTCAAAGATGGCCCATTTCATTCCCTGCGTTACTACATACGATGCTTCCCAAGTAGCCGATCTCTACTTCCGAGAGGTCGTTAAACTCCATGGCATACCTCGCAGCATGGTCTCTGATAGGGATCCCAAATTCCTTAGCCATTTTTGGATGACATTGTGGAGAAAGCTAGGCACAAAGCTCAAATTCAGCACTACTAGCCATCCGCAAACTGACGGACAAACCGAGGTCACCAACAGAACGCTTGGAACTCTCCTTCGAGTTCTAATCAAACGAAACATCAAGCAATGGGAAGAGCTACTGCCGCACGCCGAGTTTGCCTATAACCGAACCCCAAACAAGACCACGGGCTATCCCCGTTCATGGTGGTCTATGGTTCGAACCCCTCACCCCACTTGAGCTTGATCCCATCGTAGGAAAAGAGAAATACAGTTGGGCAGCTGATCAACGGTCAAGGAAATTCAAGAACTCCATGAAAAGGTTCGAGAGAAGATTGAAGCGGTAAATGAGAAAGTTAGTAACAGGATCAACAAAGGAAGAAAATTCACAAGTTTTCAGCCGGTGACTTGGTTTGGCTTCACCTAAGGAAAGAGCGTTTTCCCGCCAAACGTAAGTCCAAGTTACTACAAGAGCCGACGGCCCATTTGAGATTCTAGAGAAGATCAACGACAACGCCTACAAAGTCAATTTGCCTGGAGATTACGGAGTCTCTGCTACATTCAATGTCAAGGATCTCAGTCCATATTTTGACTCTGAAGAACTTCCAAGTTTGAGGACAAACTTTTCTGAAGACGGGGAGGATGATATATCCCAGAGCACCATAAATCACCCTCAAGTCCTTAAGGAAATCAGTGGAATAATGTCAAGTGTTATGACCCCCTCTGGAATGAAATCATCATCAAACCATGCACCCTAACCATACTTTCCCTCAACCATCACCACATTAATAACCAATCCCAGCACTTCACAATCCATTCCCAGGAATCCAAAGAAAACCAAGCCACAATTTCCCTTTCTTCTTATTTTACAATGCCGAAAATAAGTGTCCAAAAACACCCAGCATGGTCCCCATTATGTTCCCAATACACTCAAATTATAAACCAAGATGCCCAGGGATATTTTCCTTCACAATAATACATCCAATCCCACAACAAACCTACAACAAAACTCCAAATGACACACCCCACACACACCCTTTGTCTCCCAACCCTGACCAAATTCAAATTCCCCAAAACCTCCACAAATACCCAGCCAAATGTACCACTTCATCTTACCCCACTCCTTGGCCCTCAACCTCAGCCCTCCCACATTCATCCTCCTTCCCCCAACATTTCCTGCAACTCAGAAACAGCCCAAAACCCACCAAACAACCCATATCCCTGATTTCATTCCACTTAAGAAACATAAGCACATGGGCATTATTTTGAGTGAGTTGTATTTTCCCTCATTACCTCCAATGTAATCCTATATATTCAGCAATAGGCCTGGGTGTAGAAACACATTGTATTCCCCTTTTAATCAAAGTGATTCACTTGTGTGTTTCATTCCAAATTCCTAATCCTATATCTTAAGAGTGGTTCTCTTGAGTGTGAGTTTTAGGTTCTAGTTATTTAAATAAGTGTGTTATATCTTATTTGAATGCTAGATTCAACTCAAGTTAAGATAAGGGTGAGTAACATCCCTTAACACCAACTTGGCTTGTTCCCCTTCCAAAGAAACACCTCTTTTTCTGTCTCGAGCTGTCCAATAATCGATTATCGGTAGTAGAAGTCGATTATCTATCCTTCGTAAAACATCTCCAGTCTTCAATAGTCGATTATCACTTTCAGATAATCGATTATCAGCTTTTCCCAGAAACCTGCAACTCACAATAATCGATTGTCACTCCCCCATCAATCGATTATCGCCCTTCTCAGAGGATTCCCAGAAAACTACCCAGAACCTGAAGCCTTCAATAATCGATTATCCACTTAGGACAATCGATTATTAGCTTTTCCCAGAAACCTGTAATTCTCAATAATCGATTGTCACTCCCCCATCAATCGATTGTCTCCCTTCTCAGAGGATTCCCAGAAAACTACCCAAAACCTGAAGCCTTCAATAATCGATTATCCACTTAGGACAATCGATTATCTCCCTCTCCTGCAAATAAAGAGTCTGAGACTATAAAACCCTGAGCTTAGATATAACACATAATGTCTAAGGCCTTGGCAACGGAAACACTTGGGAGCTCGGGTGTTGGTGGGATTTGCTTTGTATGGTGCCGAGTTGGATGAGGAGGGTATGGAGTTGGGTTTTTAGGGTGTACCCTAGGTAGTAGAGGTGGTTTTAGGTGAGGGGTAGGTTGCTTTGGTGAAGGGAGAGGGGCGGCTAAAGGGAATTTTCGTCCTCTTGAGTTGGGCTTCAACCTTGAGAGCAAGCTTGGATAGTTCTTCAAAGGTGTCAAAGGGTTGTAGCTCCACAACGTTAGCTATTTAGGTGTTAAGTCCAAATAGGTAACGAACAAAGGTTTGAGAATCATCTTCTTGCAAATCACACCTCATAAGAAGTTCTTCAAACTCTCGAGTGTAATCTTCGACAGATCGAGTGCCTTGTCTTAGTTGTTGAAGACGAGCAAAGTTGTCCTTTACGTATTGTTCGGGAAGGAACTTCTTCATCAAGGCTCGCATTTTGAGCCATGTTTTGATGGGAGTCTTGCCTTCGCGTCTTCTCTTGGTGGTCAAGTTTGTCCACCAAGTTGAAGTGTACGTTCGAAGCTTCAATGCCACCAACTTAACCTTCTTATCTTCGGGGACGTATTTGAAATCAAAGATGCGTTCAAAGGTTTCCAACCATTCTAGGAATTCATCTGGATCGTTCTTCCCTTCAAAGGTTGGGAGATCAACCTTGAAGTCTATGGTTGCTCTCTCATTGAAGCTACCTTCGGTGTTATTGCTTGAATTCCTAGAATGGTTAGAAACTGTTGAGCACGTCTTTGATTTCAAAGACGTCCCAGAAGATAAGAAGGTTAAGTTGGTAGCATTGAAGCTTCGAAAGTACGCTTCAACTTGGTGGACGAATTTGACCACCAAGAGAAGATGCGAAGGTAAGGAACCTATCAATACATGGTAGAAAAAGCAAGCTTTAATGAAAAAGAAATTCCTTCCCGAACAGTATGTAAGAGACAACTTTGCTCGTCTTCAACAACAAAGGCAAAGCACTCGATCGGTTGAAGATTACACTCGGGAGTTTGAAGAACTTCTTACGAGGTGTGATTTACAAGAAGATGATTCTCAAACCTTGGTTCGTTACCTATTTGGACTTAACACTCATTTGATCCGGGAATTCTTTTATGACATCCAATTCTTCCACGGTGGTGCAAAAGTTTGAGGACAAACTTTCTTTGAAGAAGGGGAGTATGTTATACCCCTGGATGGCTCCACCTAAACCCAACCTCTCCCAAAATATCCAAAAGTATTTCATCTCTTCTTTTAGACCAAAATAAAGTCTTCCCCATCTATATTAAAGCCTTGGCCGAAATTAGGATCCAAAGAAGACAAATAAAACCTTAGTTTGTTGTTTTTACCCTCTAAAGTCTTCCATTTAGCCAAATAATGTTTCCAATGTTTCCCCTTCCATCATGGACGAAATTTCCACTCCAAAATGACTCATTTTTCAAACAAAACATAGCCAAACCCGTGAGATAGCGGACCGGTGTGCCACTGGATTGGTATCCGAATATACAACATTTTCAAAATAATTTTAAACAAACGTTCTTTCAATACATATAAAAATCCATCGGAGTAATTTAAAATAATGTGGAAGCCTTTTTAAAGTCAAACAACTTGGGATCTTGCCCGAAAACGTAATAAGCATTAAAGTTAATTAAATAAAGCATAATCAACAGATTAAAGAGACAGCCACGCCATCGTACATCTCCTCCTCAATGCCCTCTGGGATCGGCTCTAGGTTCATCTGTCTGATCACCTACGGACAGCAAAAAGGAAAACAACGCTATCCGCTCAGCATTGACGCTGAGTGGCACTCCATTGTAGCACAAGAATAAACATAATAATTCAATGATTAGATCGTGCATATGTTTATCCTTTTAATAAAAATCAATTCAACTTTAAATTCGGTTCTTTAGACGGTTGACCAACAATCAACTTATTTTCTTTCTTTTCAAAACGATTTAGGTGTTACGGGTTTCTCATTAACTCTTTGACCACCGGTCAAACCAATTTAGACTTTCACCAAAGTCAAACCACTTAATATTTAATGCCTATGACGGAGATAGCCTTAATCCGTAATACCGAAGATAGCCTCAATTCGGTGGAGGTAGGATCCCTCGGGCGATAGCCTCAAACCCAAGATCACAGACCCTCGTGCGCACGTCTTAACCTCACTGACCAGGCCCTGCAGCCGCCCGAGCAATGGCCAGTTTCTATGTTCAATCACAATAAACCAATTGACCTTAATCACCGATTAGAATTAATTAATTAACTTAACTAATTCATTAAAGTCTTGGATTTAACCATTCGGTCAAACCTACGTCGACAGAATATCCAGTCAAAGCCTAAGTCAAACGTGACCTAACCCGAGTCAAAGTCAAACCTGTTCAGTCAATCCATAATCCTCAACAATTCAATTCAAATAATCAATTTAATTCAATTAACCAATTTAGCCAAATTATAGCATAAACACATATAACGATCCAAACCATTAAATCTATTCTGAATGCTATTAACTTCATAGTACGGACCTGGATTACGCCGAAATCGAATCGATAGCTCGAACGGAAGACAAATCGAAGAAATCAAACGAACGGGTCAAATTGAGTTAAAATGCGAAATCGACCAATCAATCCGGCGTGGAGGTTAATCTGCCGGCGATATCAACTCGGGGCAGCGGCTGGATGCGGCGACGGTGACGGACGCCGGCGACAGTGGCGGAGCGGTAACTCGACGGCGGTGAGCAGCGACTGGCGGCGCTGCAATTCGACGGCGAGGAAGGACGCCGGCAGTGGAGGCGACGTCCGCCAGAACGACGAGGTGAACCGTCGTCGGCGGCGCTGATGCTGACGGCGGACCTCTGGCGAAGGAAGCAGCGGCGGCGACTGGCTGGGGAAGGGTGACCGGCGCTAGACTCGACGGCGATGATGGTGGCGGACTTCCGGCGAAGACGAAACAGCGGCGATTGGAGACCGTCGTCGGCGGCGCTGACCCTGGCTGTAGGCGACGGGGTTCCGGCGACGGTAAGGCAGCAGTGATAGGCTGGTGCGGCGAGGGGGCGGAGGTCTGCGATGCCGGCGTGGTCGAACGGTAGGGGTGGATGACCGGCGGCTGGCTGCTCCAATTGGACGGCGACGATGGCTGGGGAAGACGAAGAAGAAAGAAGAAGAAAGAAGAAGAAGAAGGAGAAGGACGGAAGAAGAAGAACGAACGAAAGAAGAAGATAAGGTAATCGTGTGGTAGATAATAGGTTTAGGTTTATTTAATGGTCCCATTCCTAAAAGGATTGGGCTTCGGACCCAAAATACCTGATTAAATGGTCATAACATGAGCTCCATAACTCCGATTCGCGAGCCGTCTGAACCGACGCAATCACAAAAATATTTCCTACGAGATGACATAAAAGTTGGGCTTAGAATCCAAATTATAATTTTAACCCCTTTTTGGGCCCAATTCGTAATCAATTGCTCTAACAATTTAATTAATTCTTTTGGGCCAGATTTCGTGGCGTTACACAAGAGAGTCACATGTTGGACGAATATACAAGCCAAAAAGCTTCTCTCTTATCCCATGTCATAACCCCATCGTTGTTCCCCATTGTGTTCCCCAACTAGGCTGAACTAACACCTACTATAATCCAAGACACAATGGCCCACACCCACACCAATCAACCCTCTTTTGTTTCCCCCATATACTGCCCACGAAGTATCTCCAAAACAGCCCATCCTTTCCCCTTTTAAATGCTTTCCCCTTGGCCAGAATTATTTCCCCCAAAACCCAATCAAATAAGTGAGATACATTCACCTATCCTTACCATTCACTAGTGGCAAAAACACCAGCCCTACAAGTACAACTTATCCCTGATTTTCTCCCCACCAAAAGGACAACAACAAGTGGAGGTCATGCTACTGATTTGAGAGAAGGAGATAGGAAGCTTCCACATGTTCACATTCATTATATTGTGTATTATTTTCCCCTTCCCCTCTCCCTATATAATGTAACCTTAGGGCAATGTGCAGGGACAATGGAATCATATTAAAAACCTTTTACTCTTTGAGTATTCTTAAAATGCTGTGATGCTATTTTAGCCAAATTCCTAATTCTATATCTTAAGAGTGGTTATCTTAAGTGTGAGTTTTAGGTTCTAGTTATTTGATTGAGTGTGTAATATCTTGATTAAATACTAGAGTTTAACCCCAAGTTAATCTAGAGGTGAGCTTATCCTTTAGTATTAATTTGGCTCAAATTTAAGATAAGAGTGTGTTTATCTCTTATTCCTTATTTGGAATTTATCCCATCCTTTCTAAACCCATCCTTCATCCCTGATTTTCAACTCTTCTTCATAATATCAAAACCCAAAAAGAACTCCTTCACATTCCCATATTTTCATCCAGCCCATTTTCCCTTCATTATTCCACAATTCCATCTCCAAAAACACCAACTTCATTAGACCCTTGTTGTACCCAAACTTAGGATAGATAAACAGGAACAAATTCACTTCAAGGTTCAGAGCTAAGGAATAATCGATTAACACAATTGATAAATCGATTAATAGGGATTAGCTCAACTGGAATTGTTCAGAGGAACCAGATAATCGATTGACACTACAAGACAATCGATTGTGTGATGTTGCAGATTTTGAAGAAGAATCAGAAGGCTTCAATAGTCGATTATCAAACAATGATAATCGATTATTAGGGTGTAGCTCAACTGGAAACGTTCAGAGGAACCAGTTAGTCGATTGACACTACAAGATAATCGATTGTGTGATGCTGCAGATTTTTGAAAAGGAATCAGAAGGCTTCAATAGTCGATTATCAAGAAATGATAATCGATTATTTATGGGTTCAGGATCAGAAATAGAAGAAAAGAAGGGAAATGTTTTGTGGTTTTTGTATAAAGGATAAACCAAATAATATGTAAGAGATAAACACACTCTTTATATATATTTGGGGCTATTATCTATTTTATACTATAATAATCACTATTAAAGTATTAAATAGACTCCTAACACACACTCAAAAGTAGCCAACTTTAGAGATATTTCATTAGGAAATGGATTGAACTAGCTTCACACCAATTCAGGGATTACTTCAAGAGTAATATTGATAATGAAAATGAGATGATTTTTACAAGGCCTCATGGCCGAAATATATAATGCAAAAATAAGGGAAATTACACTTCACTTTCTTACAAATCATGTGATTAATATCCATGTGTTATTATTCTTAGTGGGCAGCACTCATTGACCAGGAAAAGGAGATTAAAAGGCTGGGATTTTGGCTTAGCATGGTTCATTAATTCCTGCCATGTGAGAAGGAAATCAAGGAAAATTGTAACTTTGACAATTAATGATAATGTGACAAAGTTTGCACTATTCAATCACTGATTTTGGTTCCTTGATGTTTTTATATTTATCCTTGGTAAATGGAGTTGTGTTTATGGATATTTGGAGTGGGAAATTCGGCCATATGCTGAAGGATATGAATGGGATTGGGTTTTGAACAACAGGACAAAATCAGCACTATTCAATCAAGGAAAACTTTTTCCTGATTTTGTTTTTGTTTTGTGGAACATAATGTGGCCTGATTTTTGGGTAAAAGAGTTGGGAAATTCGTGGGTTTGAAGTGGGGAAGTGAAAGGGAGGTTTTATTTTAATTAAAAGGAACAGCAGAAGTAGAAATAATACACAAGGCTTGTCCTTCTGACCTCATTCTCGTTCAAGGTTAAAAAGAAGAGAAAGGACTTTATTTTGTTTATTAAATGGAAATAAAAGACTTTGGATATTTGGAAAGGATATGGAAAGGCTTGATATCAAGAAGAACTTTGGAGGAGCAGGGTTATGGTTTGGGTTTTAGGGTACGAAAGGTTAATGAGTTCAGCCCAAAAAGGATCATAACACTTAGATATTAACCCTTTGATTTGTTTTATGGTTTGTGGTGTAACCTCCGTGCTTGTAGGAGCATCCCGGGGTACATCATCCTCCCCTTCTTCAGAAGAGTTTGACCTCAAACTCGGAATATCTTCGGGTTCAAAGTACGGGCTGAGATCCGTGACATTGAACGTGGCTGAAACTCCATAGTCTCCAGGTAGGTCTATCTTGTATGCGTTGTCGTTGACCTTAGCTAAAACTTCGAACGGACCATCTCCTCGGGGCAGTAACTTGGACTTGCGTTTTGAGGGAAAACGCTCTTTTCTAAGGTGGATCCACACAAGATCTCCAGGTTGGAAATCCATCTTCTTGCGTCGCTTGTTGATCTTTTCACTGACACGCTCATTCATTTTCTCAATTTTTGCACGGACCTTGTTGTGAATATCTTGTATCTCCTGTGCTCGTTTCTCCGCTTCCCAACTGTACTTTGTATCTGTTAAAATTGGATTAAGATCAAGTGGGGTAAGGGGATTAACACCATAAACAGTAACAAATGGTGAAACGCCTGTTGTTTTGCTTGGACTGCGGTTGTAAGCAAATTCGGCATGAGGAAGCAATTCTTCCCACTGTTTGATGTTCTTCTTGATGATGGCACGAAGGATGGTACCAAGTGTTCGATTTGTTACTTCCGTCTGGCCATCGGTTTGCGGGTGGCTTGATGTACTAAACTTGAGTTTAGTACCCATTTTTCTCCACAAAGTCATCCAAAAATGACTTAAGAATTTGCTGTCTCGATCGGAAACCATGCTTCGGGGAATGCCATGAAGTTTGACAATATCCCTAAAGTATAAATCTGCAATTTGTGAAGCATCATGAGTTGTTAGGCATGGAACAAAGTGTGCCATCTTTGAAAATCGATCAACCACCACCATGATTGAATCCTTTCCTCGCTGCGTTTGTGGTAAACCGGTGATGAAATCTAGACTCACGTCTTCCCAGGGAGCTTGTGGGACGGGCAGCGGCATATGCATTCCTTGTGCGGCTTTGGAGTGGCTTTTGGCGAGTTGACAAGTAGTACAACGCCGAATGAAATGTTCGGTGTCTCTTTCCATCTTTGGCCAGTAATAATGCTCTTGAAGCATTATATAAGTTTTATCCATCCCGAAATGACCACCTAAAGAACCGCCATGAATTTCTTCGATTATTGTTTCGCGCAAACTACATTTAGGGATACATAGTTGGTTGCCACGAAACAGAAAACCGTTTTTAATGAGGAAGTTACCAGAGGGCCGTGTGAGACAGTTATGGTATGCCTCCTTGAAATCTTTATCATCTTTGTACAATCCCTGCAACATTTCAAAGCCAACAAGTTTGGTACTAAGTACCGTTAGTAATAAATGTCGCCGGGATAAGGCGTCAGCGCCTTTGTTCAGGGTTCCGCTCTTGTGTTTTATGGAGAAGGTGAAGGTTTGGATGAATTCGACCCATTTGGCATGACGGGGTCGGAGTTTATGTTGCCCTTGGATATACTTCAGCGCTTCATGATCAGAATGGAGTATAAACTCCTTGCTAATCAAATAATGCCTCCAATGCTCAAGAGATCGTACAAGAGCGTAAAACTCTTTGTCATAAGTTGAATATCTCCTTCGGGTGTCGTTCAACTTCTCACTAAAATATGACACAGGGTGGCCTTCTTGGGATAATACTGCTCCTATGCCAACGCCGGAAGCGTCGCATTCAACTTCGAACAATTTATCAAAACTAGGCAAAGCTAACACCGGTGCATGTGTTAGTTTAAGTTTGATAGTTTCGAAGGCCTGTTGTGCAGTTGGATTCCACTCAAACTTTTGATGTTTGGTTAAATCCGTGAGAGGAGCTGTGATAGTACTGAAATCCTTGACAAATCTCCTATAGAAAGAAGCAAGGCCGTGAAAACTCCTGACCTGTTGCATAGTGGTTGGTATGGGCCAATCTCGTATGGCCTGCGTTTTTCTCTCATCAACTTTGATCCCTTCATTTGAGATAAAATATCCCAAAAATTCAGTTTCTTGAGAGAAGAATTGGCTTTTCTCCAGGTTGCCATACAATTGTTCTTCATCAAGCTTCTTAATCACCAAAGTGAGGTGATTGATATGTTCTTCTTCATTCTTGCTATAAATCAAGATGTCGTCAAAATAGACAACGACGAAATGACCTATAAATGGCTTCAGGACCTGGTTCATCAATCCATAAAAGAATAGCATGTTTTCTCTGGGGTGTAAAGGACGGCAAAATGAAGCATCATTGGATCAGCTAGAAAGAAATCTTCCTCCGTACTGACCAGGGAGGTTTGGGTATCCTGGCCCTCCATCATATCCAACAAGCCTACTCCTACAAGCTCTGGTGGAAAATCAACAATGACCATGGTCTCTGGGCAAACTTCATGCGAAGAAAATACCTTAAAACCAACAACTTCAAGGAAAGGCTACTTGATTCTGTAGTTTGGAAAAGGATATTTAGAGTGCATGCCACTGCAACTGAGCTCACATCCACAATCAACGGTTGTATGTAATAAGTTGTTTTTGGGTTAGTTCTTTTTATTCTTTTTTTAATATTTTTAGAGTTTAATTTTTAGTTGTTTAGCTTAGTTTTATTATAATTTTCATTTTTACATTCTTTTTATTTTCTTTCATAAATAGTAGCTTTTTAATCATTTTTTTTACATTCTATTACTTTTATTTCTTCTAACCCAAGTTATCAGATATCTTATTTGTAGAGAAAAGTGTAGCAAAACACCAAATTGAAGTTCAAGTCTGGAAAGAGAAATTAATTTGGGTCGGAGTCCAAATCCTACATTAACAAATCAAGATTGAGCCCATTACTCCTTCCCCACTCTTTAGTTTCACGCAAAAAAAAAGAAGTGAGAAACATATGTTTCCTCTTCTTCTTCGTCAACTAGGAGCCACGCATGAAGCCAATGCCCAAATCAGATTAATGCCTCTCCAACGTTTGCCAATCAATGCTCCAACGGGAAGAATTCAACTTGTCCAAAGCTCCTCCTTGCTATAAATTGAAGAGAATCGACGCACATGAGAAGGGGGGAATTCACACGGAGAATAAAGCAGCGGCTTGGCCGCTGCTATGGTGGTCGCCGGCGATGGTGGTAGGCGGCGCGGCGAACGGCCGGCAGACGCGCAGCAGCTCCAGCTCCGGTGGGCAGCCTCCATCACAGATCCAGTTTACTCAATTTGTTCATCTTCTTCAACAATTGGTAACTCTTATTTGTCAATTTTTTATTTTTTCCTCCAATTCTATGTAAAAGTTTGTTTTTATTCAATTTTACATTTTTTGTTTGTTAGTTTGTTCCAAATATCCTAAAAAAATGGTTGGTGTTCTTTTATGGTTTTTTTAATGTTTATATTAAATCCCTTATGAATGAGAATTGATTCAAACTAGTTTTCCATCAATTATTGAGCAAGTTGTTGTTGAATTGGTTGAATTGTATAATTTGATTTCATAAGTAGGTTGGTATGTGGAATTCGGTTTTTGTTGAAGCTATTTTAGCTCCATAAGATAGTTAAATGAACTTCGAATTCATACGTGAATCCTTTTTGTGCTTTGTGTTCATTGATTTTAAGAATTTTGGATTTCTTAGCCCCATAAAATGATTCATTTTTCTTAGAATTCGTTATTAAGTGATTGTGTATGTTTTCGTATGTTTGTTTGTTATTTTCATTAAGTTGGGGTTGTTTAAGCTCAAAAACAATTCTTGATTTATTGAAAATATGTTGTATTCATTTATGTGAATAGAAAAAACATCATTGGTTTGAGAAGTTCATGGAATCTGTGAAATGTGCTCTTCATTAGGAGAAAAGTTTATTAAAATGCATAAGGTATTGGCGGTTTGTGAATATATTATGCATGAGAGTTAGAATGAAAAAAAATTCGCTCTTTTTATAAACTTTTTCTTTAGTGGAAGCATGTTTTCATGCTTGATTGGTGAGTTGTGGTTCTTGATTTGTCTCATTATGAAATTCTTGAATTACATGACTCCGGGCCGTGTGGAGAGTTGACAATCCTCCATATCGTGGTTAAGGAAATGAATCGACTCGGCCTTTGATTGATTTTTTCTATTCTTAAGTGCGTAAGTTACGTAATATATTGTCTACGTGCCTATTCTACGTGTAATGTTCAATTTGTGTTTGTTTTCTTTTTAATTTTGTTTCGGGTTCTTGGCGGTTTTTTTTGGGTTACCTTAGTTGGAGAAGTTGATTATCTTTAGAGCTTTTTTTCCCCCATTTTATCAAAAAAAACCAAAAAAATAAGAAAATATAAAAAATCAAAAAAATATTTACTTTTTATTCAACCCCCCTTTTGTGTTTTAGGTTATAATATAAGTTTTTTTTACTAAGTTTATTTAATAAGTGTTTGTTTATAAATTATAAATATAATTTTTTATATGTTTATATACTTAGGTATTTGTTTTGTTTATAAGTTATATTATAAGTTCTCTGTTTATATAAGTTATATTTATAAGTTTTTATATTTATTTAGTTATAAGTTTTATTTTAAGTTTTATTATACGTGTATTAGTTAGTTTTTTTTGTTTAGCGACAATGTGTGTGCATGCTATTTTGATTTCAAAAATACAAACTTTCTCCGTGGGATCGACCCTTACTTGCCCTAGCTATAGTTTTTATTTGATTATATATTGGGGTTAGCTAAGGTTATTTTATAAATTTTTAATTTGTTTTGGACCGCACGACAAGTCCTTAACAGTATGAAATGGAAAGATGAAAACTTCACTCTTAAGGTAGCATATCTGGGTACCCTCCACCCCATCCCCCCCCCCCCTCATATACATGACAAATTCATATGGCATAAGTATCAAATCCCAAACATCAAACTTTTCCTTTGGAATCTTAAGCACAATGCTCTCCCATTCACACTCAATATACGAACACTTTCTCTGCCCATCAGGGGAATATGCCAGGCTTACATGAACAATGAAGATGAACGTACACACACTCTTCTTCTTTGTCCTTTTGCAATGCAAATATGAAAGCATTATGCATTACTCCTCAAAGGGCCATAACCCACACCAGACAACACAATCACCCAACACCTTCTCTCATAGTGGACATCAGCAAAAGGAAAAGGATTCGAGGGGAATCCAAAGGCAGTGGTACCTGGATTCATCGCATGCGCCTTATGGAAGAATCACAACTCAGCTCTCTATGAAGGTACTCAAAACAATACCCTTCACCTCCTCAAAACCAGACTCCCTAATCCAAAAATGGTGCTGGATAAATCGGAAGAAAAAATGGTTGATCAAAGGTCCAAACCAGAATCATGAGCATTGGCGAGGAGAACTTTTCTGGCTTAGTGGAAAAAGAGTTCTAGCCTCCTTAATATATTCATAACTATGAACTTTAGTTATATCTTTGTTGTATTTGCCTTTCTCTCAACTTTGGGGCCAGGTCTAGCCCTCCCCAAACTTGCTGTAACTCCTCTTACTTAATTAATAAAACTCCTTTTTCTAATACACACACACACACACACATACACACATACATACATACATACATACATACATACATACATACATACATACATACAGACACACACATATATGTGTGTGTGTGTGTAAAATTTTTAAATATGTTTAACCACCGGTTCGACGAGTAAACCAGTGAACTAATACCTTGACCGGTTCGATCACCGGTCCAGTTCTGAAAACTATGGTAATTAGCCTAATATTGGGGCCAAGTTGTATTTTTTAATGTAATTAGTCTAATATTTTTATCTAATTAAATGACCCATGCTCAGGCCTAGATCCAAATGGGAACCTGCGAGCGGATTTATGGGTTAGACTTGCCTCGGCCATGAGGTGGGCATGGTGGACAGCCATGTGCCTAGGAGAGGGTTCACCTAAGTTTCCTAAAGGGGTTTATTTCGTTTCTTTCCTCTTATTCATTATTTTTGAGATTATTGAAGAGAGAGATCGTGAGATTAATATACTCAATGGAATTAAATTCCATCAATACTCTTTGTACAATAAATATTTTAAGTGTGGTAAAAAAATTCCAAAATCCTTTGTATATATATGATTGATCTATAATTTCATTTGGTGTTGTACACTTTTGCTTCGAGACTAGCAATATTTAAGTAGAAGAATTTTGATAAGTCTATTGTTATATCCGAGACCTGGGGTCTTATCAAGTTGCCATTTTTTTATGGAAATATGGATGGTGAATAGGCAAAGATGGGTGCACGAAATTTTGGAGTGAAATAAGGGTTTTTTGGTGTTTTTAAATAAAGAAAAGAATAAGATTAAGGAGAAGAAATGGTGGAAAATGAAATGGGCAGAATTAAAGTGATGGATAAACCAAGTTGGTGTTAAGGGATATTACACACCCTTATCTTAACTTGGGGTTGAATCTAGTTTTCAAATAAGATATGACACACTTATTTAAATAACTAGAACCTAAAACTCACACTCAAGAGAACCACTCTTAATATATAGAATTAGGAATTTAAATAGAACACACACAAGTGTATTACTAAATGAAAAATTAGAATACAATACATGCATTGCAAAGGCCCTAGGCCGAGATATAAATACACAAATAAGGGGGGCTATCAAGCAGCTCCTTCACACAATTCTAAAGGAATAAGAACCATGCATTAATGTCTTTTTTTGGGAAAGAATAATTCAGAGATGGGGCTGGGTTTGATGGGGTGGAGTTCGGCCTCTAGTGCATGGACTTAGTTATTTGAATAATGCCCATGCCTTGATTGGGTGTTCTTTTAGATGTTTTCCTTGGGTGATATGTGGGGGACAAGAGGGAGTTGATTGGGTTGGTAGTGGGTCATGGCTGTTCAGCATTATTAGGGAACATAAGGGGTACATGGCAGGTCTAGGATGTGGAATAAGATAGGAGTTTTTGGCTGGTAGTGGTAGGTTTATTGTGTGAAATAAGAGGGGGTTTTGGCTGGGTATCTTCCGCTCTCATATGGGGAAATAAAGTGAGTTGTTTGTTTTGTGGTTTGTGCAAGGAATTTCGGCCAAAGAGAAGGAAATGGGGGCTAGGTTGTGGTTTGGATTTTTTTGGAGCTGTTTTTTTTCTTGTGGTTTTGAGGTTGTGTGATGAATTCTCCCAAAAAAAGATCATAATACCTAGTCATTGAAAGTTTAAAAGAATGAGATAACAAAACAAAAGGTGTTGGTTTGCCTTCTCTTTATTTTCGGCCATGGGCTAAAAATAAGTGTAGGAAAACTTTATTTTTTTTAAAGGAATTAAATGGAAAGGAGTTTTGGATGTTTAGGGTAGGGGTGGGGGTTGCTGGTTCAGCCTAGGTTGGGTGTAGGACAACCATGGTGTTGGTTTGGATTCTAAGATAGGGCATAGGAGTGAATTGAACCCAAGTAACGTCACCACATTTTGGATTTATTCTCCTGATCCGTCTCTCCTTTTGTGGGCTAAGGAAAGTCTCCATTGATGCTCCCGAATATCTAACATCCTCCCCTTCTTCGAAAGAGTTTGCCCTCAAACTCGAGTTTTCTTTAGGCTCTTTGTAGGGGACGGACTTGAACTTGCGCGCATCAAAACCTTCGATCATGCTTTCTCTTAGTTCTCGAGGAATGAAAATCTGCAAATGCCTCTTTGGACACTTAGAATAAATGTCCTCACTTCCTTGTACTCCTTCATGACTTTCCTGCAAATTAAATACACAAACATTGGCACCAAAGGCCGTTAGTGATAACAAGGTTCCGGGATGGGCATTTTGGGAGAAGTGGCTGGGTGTGGCTTTCTTGAGAGGACACAAGGGAATATTCAGCTCAACTAATGGTTCATAAATCAATTTTTTGAACCTTGAATGGTTTGGTTTGGAAAAAATGGAGAGTATGGAAGAGGGTTTCTTTTGGGGCAGTAGGGGTTTTGGGATTGATGGAAAAAGAGTAAACTTCTTAGCATCCACCATAAATGAGTACGTGTTAGCAAACCCGTCATAGATAACTCTGTGGTCGAATAACCATGGTCTCCCGAGAAGAATATGACAAGCTCTCATGGGTATTACGTCACACCATACGTCATCTTGAAAGGACTGACCTATGTTAAAGGAGACCAAGCTACGTGTATTCACACGTATTCCCTCATCTAGATTCAACCATTGAATCTCATAAGGCTCCGGATGTGGTAACGTCTCTAGTTTGAGCTTTTCCACCGCTGTTTTGGAAACAACGTTGGCACTGCTTCCGCTATCGATGATCATTGAGCACACCTTCTTTTGAACGGTGCAACGGGTATGAAAAATACTCTCTCGGTGCGCGGACTCATCCCGGGCAGCCGCATGACTAATGGTCTTTTGAATGACCAAAAGTTCACCTTTGTCGGGGCCAACAATTTCCTCTTCTTCTTTTGGCTCTCCTTGAACCCAAAAGGGGTTCATTTCTTCTTCTTCACATTCAACAATAGCCATGATCTTCTTGTTTGGACAGTCACTAGCATAGTGACCAATGCCTTGGCAACGAAAACACTTTTGGACTCGGCTACTTGATGAACTAGGTTTTGAAGGAGAAGGAGCACTTGGTGATGAAATAGGGTGCACGGTTTTGGAATTTTGAGGGGAGGGGGTCGTGGGGTTTTGGGAGACAATGGGGGTGCAATATGGTTGGCCTTGATGTGGTGGAAGGGGACGGTTCAAGGGGTACTTACCTCTCTTGAGTTGAGCTTCCACTTTTAGGGCTAGCTTTGTTAAATCTTCAAGGCTTTCAAAGTTTTGCAGCTCCACGGTGTTGGCTATTTGGGTGTTTAAACCAAATAAATATCTCACAAAGGTTTGTGAGTCATTCTCTTGAAGATCACATCGCATCAAGAGTTCTTCAAACTCTCGGTTGTACTCTTCTACAGACCGATTTCCTTGTCGTAGGTTTTGAAGCCTAGCAAAGTTCTCCCTTATGTAGTGAGTGGGTATGAACTTTTTCTTCATAAGAGCCTTCATCTTGGTCCATGATTTGATGGCAGCCTTGCCTTCTCTTCTTCTTTTGGTGGTGATATTGGTCCACCATGTAGAAGCATAGCCTCTGAATTTCAAGGCTATAAGCTTGACCTTCTTGTCATCCTCAATATCTTTAAAGTCAAAGACGCGTTCAATCGTCTCTAACCACTCTATGAAATCATCGGGTTCATCCTTGCCATCAAAAATTGGGATTTCAACTTTGAAATCAATAGATGACTTCTCTTGGGTGTTTCTCCTTGTGGGAGAAGGATGAGTTTCTGATTGGACTCCTTCCTCTTGATCATCTTCATTTTCCTCTAGAGTATTCACCATGCTCATCTTGATTTGGTAAGTTGAGCCACTTGCTTAGCCAAATACTCAAGTTGAGCTTTGAGTTCAGCATTTGAAGCAACCAAATCTTCCTTGGTGAGGGCTTGGGAAGTAGGGGTGGGTTCAGTTTTTGCGGTTCGGTTTTCACCCAAAACCAAAGACAAAACGGAAGGTAAATTGGCGGTTCGGTTCGGTTTTGCATAAAAAAATATGTAAACCGTTGGTTATTCGGTTCGGTTTTATATGGTTTTTATTTCGATTTATTTTGGTTTTTTCGGTTTATCAAAGTAGAAATTTATAAAAGTAGGGGTGGGTTCAGTTTTTGCGGTTCGGTTTTCACCCAAAACCAAAGACAAAACGGAAGGTAAATTGGCGGTTCGGTTCGGTTCGGTTTTGCATAAAAAAATATATAAACCGTTGGTTATTCAGTTCGGTTTTATACGGTTTTTATTTCGGTTTTTTTGGTTTATCAAAGTAGAAATTTATAAGCATTAAAAAATTGTAAAAACACTAACTCGATGGAGTAATAACAATATGTTGTGTTAGGTTCGGTTTTTTGGTTTGAGTTTTACACAAAAACAAAAATCAAACAGAAGGTTATTGTATCATTCGGTTCAATTTTACATAAAAAAATATGTGTTGAGTACCCAACAAACATTTAGGAGATTTCAAATACTTCCAAAGACATCGTATGTAAAATTAATTACGAAGAATTTGTGTTTTTTGGTATAATACTTTCATTTTCATTATAACATCAAAGTATTTTTTAATGTAAATATGTAAATTACTCGTATTAATATTTAATGTTAATATAATTCTTTATTTGGATTAGCTATTGGTGTTTATATTCTTAGATTTTTTAAAAGTTTATAATAGTATGACTAAAATGTTTAATTAATAGTTAAGAAAATAATTTTAATCGACTAGTAATTTATTTGCATTTATATTTCTATGATTTTTTTACATATCACATACATTTATATAAAAAAAAGTGAAGTTTCTAAGAAAGTTCGGTTTATTCGGTTCGGTTTTTCAAAGTGAAAACCAAAACGGAACCAAACCAAAACGGAACCAAACACTAACGGTTCAGTTCGATTTTTTTACATTCGGTTTCGGTTTTTTCAGTTCCGTTTTTTTTTCTAGCTCGTTTCGATCGGTTTCGGTTCGGTTTTTGGTTTTCCCACCCCAGCCCTATTGGGAAGTCTGAGACATGTTGAAGCTTGGAAGTAAAAAAATGATGGTATGGCAGTAGCTATGATGAAAGGAAATGAGGGATGGTTTTTGGTGGGTGGGATGGCCGAATTAGAGGAGAGGGGAGGGAGGTAAAAGCTTAAGGGTTTTAAGGTGGTTGGTGTGGTTTTTGGGCAGTAGCACTTAGGAAGAAGAATAAGTTTTGAAGAGAGGTTTTGGTGAGAAGAGTTTGGCCGAAGTAAACAATGGTGGTGGAGGTGGTTTTTGAGGAATTTTTTTTAAAGGGGATGGTTTGAGGAAAAATATGGCAGAATATGGAAGTGTGTTTAGTCTTTAGGAGATGTTAAAACAACAAGCTCTGATACCAGATGTTATACCCGAGACCCGGGGTCTTATCAAGTTGCCTTTTTTTATGGAAATATGGATGGTGAATAGGCAAAGATGGGTGCACAAATCTATGGAGTGAAATAAGGGTTCTTTTTGGTGTTTTTAATTAAAGAAAAGAATAAGATTAAAGAGAAGAAATGGTGGAAAATGAAATGGGCAGAATTAAAGTGATGGATAAACCAAGTTGGTGTTAAGGGATATTACACACCATTATCTTAACTTGGGGTTGAATCTAGTTTTCAAATAAGATATGACACACTTATTTAAATAACTAGAACCTAAAACTCATACTCAAGAGAACCACTCTTAAGATATAGAATTAGGAATTTAAATAGAACACACACAAGTGTATTATTAAATGAAAAATTAGAACACAATACATGCATTGCAAAGGCCCTAGGCTGAGATATAAATACACAAATAAGGGGGATATCAAGCAGCTCCTTCACACAATTCTAAAGGAATAACGACCATGCATTAATGTCCTTTTTTGGGCAGAAATAATTCAGAGATGGGGCTGGGTTTGATGGGGTGGAATTCGGCCTCTAGTGCATGGAATTAGTCATTTGAATAATGCCCATGCCTTGATTGGCTTTGGGGATGGTGTATCTTTGGCCAAGTGGGGGAAAAAAAGAGAGAGACTTGGCTGTTCTTTTGGATGATTTCCTTGGGTGATATGTGGGGGACAAGAGGGAATTGATTGGGTTGGTAGTGGGTCATGGCTGTTCATCATTTTTAGGGAACATAAGGGGTACATGGCAGGTCTAGGATGTGGAATAAGAGAGGAGTTTTTGGCTGGTAGTGGTAGGTTTATTGTGTGAAATAAGAGGGGGTTTTGGCTGGGTATCTTCGGCTCTCATATGGGGAAATAAAGTGAGTTGTTTGTTTTGTGGTTTGTGCAAGGCATTTCGGCCAAAGGGAAGGAAATGGGGGTTAGCTTGTGGTTTGGATTTTTTTGGGGCTGTTTTTTTTTCTTGTAGTTTTGAGGTTGTGTGATGAATTCTCCCAAAAAATGATCATAATACCTAGTCATTGAAAGTTTAAAAGAATGAGATAACGAAACAAAAGGTGTTGGTTTGCCTTCTCTTTATTTTCGGCCATGGGCTAAATATAAGTGTAGGAAAACTTTATTTTTTTGAAAGGAATTAAATGGAAAGGAGTTTTGGATGTTTAGGGTAGGGGTGGGGGTTGCTGGTTCGGCCTAGGTGGGGTGTAGGACAACCATGGTGTTGGTTTGGGTTCTAAGATAGGGCATAGGAGTGAATTCAACCCAAATAACGTCACCACATTTTGGATTTATTCTCCTGATCCGTCTTTCCTTTTGTGGGCTAAGGAAAATCTCCGTTGATGCTCCCGGATATCTAACATCTATTTTGTACGTACTTATATGCTCGCTATTCGATGTGTTATTGTCGAATTTGGAGTCAACCAATTTAGTTCTCGTATGTTTTTACATGTTTTGCTTTGTTATTGTAAAAAGTGATCTAAAGCTACGTCTCTCTTAAAAAAGAATATATGTTGGATAAAAAAATATGAAAATGCTAAAAAGTGAGCAATTCAAGGCCACTGAGCGAGAGGAAAAAATGGCAAAAGTTGGAGTAGAAATTGTTTATCCAAATCTAACGGTGCACAACATCAAAATATTTGAGGTCAAATAGATATAAAAAAAATCAAAAATTGCTTGTATTGAAAAAGTTAAAAAGAATTGTTTTGATTCAAAATTAATTTGTTTAACTGAGATCGGTTCAAAATTTGATGTTGACAAAGAAAAAGTTGTTCAGAACAAAATTTTGACCAAGATAGGCCTTTGAAAAATATTTTTCAAACTAGATTAAAATATGACCAACTAGGCACTGCCACGTGGCACGACCTAGTTGGGTGGCAGGCTTAAAGTTTCATAGGCCTTAGACCAACGCTCAAGGATGAATGAAAAAGAGAAGTATTTTGGTTTTTCACATACTCAAAAAGGCAATTATACTTTTGAAAAAACTATTTGATTTCAACTCGGAGAGGATATTAGAAAAAGTTTGGGGTATTGTCTTTATTTCTTCCTCGTGTCTTTTAGCTTTTCGATCGGAGAAGTTGAAGATACCTCTCCAAAATGGCAAGTAAATACATTCTCATTTAACTTTTCTTTTGGAGATTTCATTTTTGTGAAGAAAATACAAATGTGGCAATTATGACACCTTACCCTCTTTCCTTGAAGTTGGCTCTTATCATGTTTTTTGGGCAGCAAAGCATGAATCATCAAAACAAAGAAAAAAACTTCACGGAAGAATATGAGAGCCGGATCCATTTGTTGGCTGTGTTCTCCTAAATCAAATGGTACTCTCCGAGCTGCTGTGAACGGTAAATAGGATATGTGAGCCGGATCCATTATTGGCGGAGACGTTGGCATGCAAGTAAGCTCTCTCATGGATAAAACGTAAAGGTGTTTCATCTATTGTTGTTTTCACAGATAATTTGCAGGTGGTTAATGCGATTAATGATGTTTCATCATCAAATCGATCTTATTTTGGAGGAATCATTGAGGACTGCAAATCTTTTATGTTGGAATTTCAAGATATTTCATTTAGGGGCTGTTTGGCAACTTCTGAATAGGTAAGTGCTGAACCAGTAAGAGGTCTGAACCATTAAGTGCTGAACCAATAAGAGGTCTGAACCATTAAGAGTTAGTATATTGCTTAACTATTTAGAGGCAAATGTCTGATCAATTCAGATAAGAGGTCTTAACCATTCAGACTCTGTATAATACTTAATCATTCACAGGCAAATCTCTTAACCATTCAGACATCTGAACCATTAAGAGGCTGAAACAAATAGTCTGAACCATTAAATGCTGAACCATTCAGACATCTGAATCATTAAGAGGCTGAAACAAACAGCCTTTAGTCATGTTCGTCACTCTTGTAATGAGATCGCTCTTATTCTTGCTCGTAAGGCAAAGTCTTTTCGTAGCTCCTGGGACTATAGCATGCGTATTTTTGTAGAACATCTCTTGATCGATTAATATATTTTCTTCCTTTAAAAAAAGATACAGATTTCCAAAAAAAATCAGCGAAGCAAGCTAGGCACCAGCCTTGCCAAGGCGCATTTTAGAAATTTTCTACTAAAAGTGGACATTCATCACCTCTTCTTCGAGTCTTCTAAGGCATGAAAGGCTGAAACGCAATTCTCCATCCTTTTTCACTCTATATTTTACTCTCTTCATCCCAATTTATATTAATTGTTTTGGTTTACAATATCTAATACTACCTCTGTCTCTGAGTATTTGTCTAGTTTTAGTTTTTTTGGTCAACCGTTTTCAACCTTTGATCTATAATTAAATAAAATACTCTGTATATATTATATTTTAATGAAATAAAATAATATTTCGAAAGTATTTAGTATAATAAATCTAAGAAAATTCTTTTTGTATCAATATCTAATATCATTTTTTATTAAATTTAAGATCAAAGTTTACCAATTTTGACTGAAAAAAGTCAAAAATTGACAAATACTCAGGGACGGAGGGAGTAAAAATTATGTTTACTTCTTTTTTACAAAAATTGATGTAGAACTTAAAAATAAAATTCATATATTTAAAAATTATATCTAAAATTCTACTTCATCTGTCCTAATTTATATTGTCTGTTTCAGTTTACAATATTTGACTGAAACTATTTTCAAATCATTTTATATGAAAAATGACGTAGAATTAAAAATAAAAATTATATATTAAATTACTACATCAAAAGATCTACAAAAGTAGTAGTGATATAACTATTTTATTTTATTAAATGACTAACGAAAAAAGAAAGTGAATGAAATTTAACTTTATAAATAGTAAACAATAAATTTAATTTGAGACAGAGAGAATATAAAACAAAAAATGGCATTATTATATTACTTTATCAAATTCGTGCCTAAAGTATGTAATGAAAATGGTTAAAATTTAACCTTTTGAATCATGAACAGGGAACATAAATTGAGAAAGTAATATCTTACTCCTTTTGTCCCAAATTAAATTGAATAATTATTATTCACAGAGTCAAACTTCAGTTATTTTCTTTATTTTTGTTAGTCATTTGATAAAATTATATAATAATGTCACCACTAATTTTGTAAATTTTTTTATCTAGTTTTTGAATATCTAATTTTTAGAAAACAAAAGATGACAGTACTATATTAAGGAGTATTTTTTTTGAATGGGTAGCAAAATTAGGTTAAAAAATGTGATTAATAATCATATGAATAATAGGCACACAACTTAAATTAAGACGGCATAATTTTTTAAACATCGCAGACAAGGGAAGTATCCAACTCAGAGGGAGGAAAAATCTTTTTTCCTTCATCTAGACAATTCAACGGAGATTAACACTATGTTGGTTCAAGGAATTTTGAAGGAAAAGAAAAGAAAATGATTTTCTTTCATTTTCCTCACCAAAATGGGAGAAATTTGGTTTTCTCTCCACTTGGTACATTTTGCCTTCTCATTCTCTTTTCCTTCCACTTTTCCTTTCTAACCAAACAAGAAAACTTATTTTGCATTTCATTTTCTTTTCTTTTTTGAATTCCTTAAACCAAACATAGTGTAAAGGTATCACCAAAACACTGACAAGTAAAATATAGAAGTCCTTTATGTCGTTGAACTAACAAAATCAAAATTTATTTCCAGGTCTCAGGGATCATGTACACGAGGAAGGAGAGAATGAATTCCATGAAAACCCAAAAAAAAAGGTAGATCCATGGGTAGTCAAATGATAGCATGCTCTTTTTTTGTTCATTGTCAAAAAAACTACGCACTTCTTTTCGATGAGACGGCAGGGAAAGAATAAGAGACTTATTTAATGATCAGTATAGATGGAACTCAGTAATCTTGAACTTTGTAACAGCCAATGTGCTTCTAGAGGTCTCCACCTACACAAGCAAGATTGATTTGCCAACCGCACACCTCGGAAACTTCATATGCATGCCTGCTGCACTTCTTTCTCCAACATTGAAGTTCCCTTGAAAACCGTCAACTGGAGGTCTCTTGAGTACCTCAAATACTGTTTACAGATTGATAAATGGTTAGACAACATCTCAAACCTTAACTGTAGCCTAAAATCTCAGTTCCTGCCAACACTGAATTGAGATAGTTAGAGACAAGTAACTGCTGCTGTATACTTAGTTTCAGTAGTACAAATTCAAAAGATTGTGGAAGATAGACCGTTGACATAAACACAACTCCCAGTCTTTGTAATGATGTGTCGATGTAAGATGTTAGTAGCAAATTTTGAAAACTGCTGAGATGGAGGTTTGACCTGAACAGTTTAACAATTTCCAAACTTCCAACTTGCCTAGATGTAGAAACTGAGCTAAAAGAAAAATAAACTGACCCGCTCATCGGTCATCTTTCTAAACCCTAATTTCTTTGTCCAGATAGATTCAGCTTCCTCAGCAGCAGGTAGCACTAGGTTTTTAACGTGCATGGAATGTAGTAGCATCTCAATACATGCAAACAATGCATGGAAATAGCCCTGTAAATACGACATGATAAACGACCACCACTGGTGCAATACGAAAAAAATAGAGCAGTGTAACAGAACAAACAAAAATAGTTGAACGATCATTTGTTACATTATGATGGCAAAGAAGTATACAAGAACTTACCTTCCCCTGGTATTCCCTACTCGTAGCCACCAAAGGAAGCTCAGCAACCTCTTGCCCAAAAACCCTAAGAAGACCAGCTGATACAACAACTGACCTGCAGGCATTGCTTATAAAGGGCTAAATTAGCATAAATATTCAAGTATCACATCTAGTTAATCAATAGAAAGTGAACAAGTGAAACCGGAGGAAACTGAAGACTCACTTGATCAAGAGGACAACACAATACATACCACCAAACTCTTGACCAGATATGTTCCGCCTGCATATAGCATGATACAGAGTTAACCACTTTGGCATATCAAATATACAGCACATTGTAACAAATGATAGGTTATAAAAGCACAAATCATTTATCTTTCATGATTGTGGACGTCAAGTACAAACTATTTTGTGCATTGGGGAGGGGGGATTTAGAGCTATAACTCATCTAAAGAATGTACTCCCTCCGTCCTATAATGTTCTTCCCGGTTCAGTTTACGAGGTTTGACCGACTTTATTTTCAATTCAATTTATTTGATTGTAGGTGTAAAATTAAAAATAAAATTTATATATTTAAAAACTACATCAAAAGTTCTACAAAACAAGTGGTGACAAGACTATATTATTTTATCAAATACCTAATGAAAATAGGTAAAGAAAGTGATTAAAGTTTGACCGGGTAAAAAGTGAGTGGGAAGAACATTTTAGGACGGAGGGAGTATCAACATTATAATCCAGTTCTATTCCCTTTCACTTTACAGATTGTCCACACACATACAACTCCATGTACAGAATCGGCCAAATATTTCCATAAACGATGTAAGGAAAAAAAATTGTATGTGAAATTGTGAATGGAGTTCGCAAAACACATTCCATGTACGGTGTGAGAAAAGAAAAAAAATCCTTTTTAAAGTATTCCGTAAGTGGCATGACTGGATAGAAGGAAAAAAGAAAAAGGAATCATGATTTTCAAGATTCTATGCTTGGCAACTTTTATCAGTTTATGTTTCCTGATGTTCATTTCCTTTACTTATTTATGTCTATTTTGTTTTTTGTATGTAACAAGATTAGGAAAGTTTGTTTTTTCCTATATCTCGAGTTTAGCAGAATTCCTAGTCCTAGTAAGATTACTTAATAGTAATAGTAGTAGGAATACTAAATCATAATAGGAGTAGGATTAGCTTCTGCTATTTCTATTCTTAATCTTATTTTCGGCAAGGGCTCTATATACGCCTAAAGTCATACTCCCTCCGTCCCACTTTTTTTAGAGACATGAGGAAGTGACACAAAAATTAAGAAAAGTAAGATTGTGGTTGATCATGTTAAAAGGTAAGAATGAATGTGAAACACACATTTATGTCCAAAATATAGTATGAGACAAAAATAGTGGAACATGCAAAAAGTTAAAACTGAGGGACTATATCATCCATTATACCCATTTTATATGCCTTTTAACATGTGAAGTAGTCCAGCGTAAGTGCAATTTACACAAACTGGATTTGGACTTTTGCATCTTCATGCCCGAAATACTCATCCACATGAACTTAGGATTACTTTCGATTTTCTCACCAGCATGTCACCTTCGTCCGCCACGTCACATCTGTCGCATCGCCTCCGACCCTCAGATGGTAAAAGAATCATCGTAGATATCAAACAATTTAAGTGCAGAATGTTTTCCAAAATTTTTAAATATTCTGTTTAGATCCAACGAAAATCCAATTGATCAAGATACTACGGTATTTCAATCCACAAATACTCTGTCATCTACCTGTATATTTTTCATTGACTTGGACAAAAATTTCAATGTCTCAAGAAAACATATTGAAGAAACAATTATTTTTCGTTGCACTTATCTCATTCAGATCTAGATTTGTTCAGATCGGTAAAAATGAAAATGTTGCGCCACCTCCACCCTTCACATCTGCCACCTGTGCACTTCCCTAGTTCATTTAGATCTAGATCTGTTCAAATACTGTTGAGGTGGTAGCTCACTCTGTAGCATAGTTAAATGTTGGGGCTGCAGGGTGGAAAAAGAGGAATGAGGTGTGGATAGAAGAGTCGAAGGACTAAAGACATGGAGAGGAAGAACTGAGAAGAAAAGCGTTGATGTGGGTGGAAGAGCCGAAGAAAAACACTGATGATAGGAAGGAAGGAATCCAAGAAGATGGTTTTGGGTGGGGTTGAATGAAGACATTTTAATTTCCAAAAGTGATGGCAATCAAAGAAGAAACAGTGACAAAATTGGGCGGAGGGTAAATATGTCATTCAGTATATAAAAATTTGCCGATTAAGGAAACAGAAAGATCATTTATGGATAGCCTAAAAAGGGAAGTAAGAAGTCAATTTGGGGACGGAGGGAGTACTACATACCACCTGGGACTTCCATCATTCCCTTGTCAAAAATAACAAAAGAAAAAGAAATATACAATGAAAACACAAACCACAAATTAAGAAGGAATCTTTCTAGAACAAACCACCTTGAAAAGTGGTAGCTTGTCATAAGTAAGACTATGACTTGTTAGCACATTAAAGTGGCAAGATTTTCAAATGTGATTATAAGGAAGCTACACTTAATTCATCCTTTGTGTTATTTGATAGCATATGGATGAAATTATCATGGAAAACATAGTCAATGATGAGCATAATACTATTCGTGAACGGTGGACTGTCCGGAGCTTGTTTTCTTGTATCAATGACTAAAATTCCAACAATAGGCCTCCCACACGATTCTAGAGGAGCACAAAATTATGGAACAAAATAATAAAGATAATCCCCTTAAATAAAGCCAACATGTCCACAGATAATCCTCCTTGAAACATGGAAGCTCATCCCAAGCAAGTCAGAGGCAAAGTACTTCATGTGTGTGGAGTTTAATCCTCATTAGCTCTCCACCATACTATGAAGAAAATTCACACTCCTAAAATAAAAAAAATACAGCCCCATAACTCAAGGAAAATTGTGCAAAAGGTGAGGAGACACTTCCTTGAAACATGGAAGCATGCCGTAAGGAAGACCAAGTACATGTCAAGGGATATGTGTATATAAGTTGTGCAAATGTCCTCGTGTTTCTTTCTTATTTTCTCCTCTTAATTAGGATAGACCTCGTACTCCCTTGGCTTATATAAGCACGACCTTAGCTCATTTGTAAGGAAATTGAATTTGAAATGAAAAACCTTAAGGGCCTGTTTGGTGAGCCGAACAGATATGGGATATGATATCTCCGATATCAAGTTTCCAAATTTTATGTTTGGTGAATTAAAAAAGATTCTCACTCAAATCTGGAGATATGGGAATTCTCCCAATCAGCCGCTCCTTGATCTCCTTTCTTTGACCGATATCAAGTTGATAGCGCCCAATATCTAAGTGGAAGCTATCTCGTGTCCTTCCCAATTCGCCAATGTCATACAACATGCTTTGCTTTCTTCATCACCATCCCAGACGTATCTATTTCTTCTCTTCTTTATATCGAACTTTGTTGTCTCCTTCATGTAAGAACCTGGCGGTGGTCACAGTTGCTGGGATGAAATCACCGGATCTGTATCGGCAAAGATGAAGCTAACTGGATCTACACCGGCCGGGTGGGGGTGTCCTGATGCAGCACTAGCAGAGATTCAACAATAAAACACCACAGCTGATTTCTCACAATAGAGTTCTACAATTTATTTTTGTTTTTTTGAAAAATTACAAAAAGAAGATTCTAACAAATTTGCCAACTTCAGCAAAATTCCCCAAACAGCTTAGGAAAAATTTGATTTCGTTTCAATTTTTTCCAAACACTTTTCGTTCAAATTTCAAAACCCAATTCATTTCATCCAAATTTTGAAACTCATATCTTATCATATCTTCAAACTCACCAAACAGACCCTAAGTTTTTTACTCCTTGTGTAAATCTTTCTATGGAGTGTAATGCTTGTTCAACAATTTCTAAATTTAATTAGTTGGTTACTTAAATGTGTGTATTAGTAGTAATTACTAATAATACACTTCGGTTGTAATAATTTTTGTGAATAATAGATGCCAAGCTCTAAGGTCACTAAGGTGATTAAAGAGCGTCATATATCTCTTGATATCAATTTTTTTATGGTTAATAAGAATATTTGAAAATTGGTGGTCTAATACATTGAAATGGAAGGCAAACTGCAACAGGCCCTCTTGATATTAACTTAGATTTATCCATTACAAAAAAAAACCAAAAGTATCTCCCCTTCCAACTTCCTACATATTTCTAACTATCCCCCATCCTCACATATATCATTTGGTATCATAGAATACCATTTCAACTTCTCTAAAGGTCAATGATAGGCATAAAATCCTCCCTATATATATATATATATATATATATATATATAATTTTATAATATTATATCATTATCTAAATAAAATAAATTGAAATTGAATTTAATACTCTGGTGGGCAGATGCAGCAAGAAGATCCCATTAGCAGACGTCGAACAATTCCTGGTTAAAGGTGGCTTCAAGGAGTTCAAGCTCAGGAGGCTTCAAACACACGAGATTGTCTTTATCTTCAAGAGAGATGATGATTATCTCCAGTGGTTCCATAGGAGAAGATGGAATATCAAAGGTTGCTTCATCACCATCTGTAAATGGACACCGGACCACAACCCATCCTGCGACTCAGCTATCATCCCTATTTGGATAAAGGTAAATGATCTCCCTCTTCACCTAAACGACCATAAGGCACTACTTTCTATTGCTTCAACGATGGGCAGGCCTCTGAAACTGGACTCCAACTAAGTCGTCGGTGTTCGACCAGATAAAGCACGCATTTGCGTGGAAATGGATGTCTCAATCGCAAAATCTCCCCAACTTCACGTTCGTCTCAGTGACCGTGACCTTTGGGTCCCATGCACATTCGAAAATCATCCATCATATTGCAACCAATGCAAGCGTTTTGGCCATGCTTTAAGACAATTCCGGAAAACTTTCCCGTAACACCTCTCCGGCATAGCTCCAACGGAAGAGGTGGGCCATAGTGGAGCGGGTATTCACTCTGAGGACCTGTCCAAGGACTGGGCAATAGTCAGGAGAAGAGGACAGGTGCATAAAGCAAAATATAATAAGAGAGGTAGGGGTCCACCTAGTAAGATCCTGCAGATGCCTTCCCATCAACAGCCTACAACCTTTTCCAAGAATGCCAAACAAAGAGAAGTGGACAAAAATGTCCTAAATAATCACTGTCCCACCACCTCCCAAGCACCAAGAAGATTCAATCAAGCATAAAAAAAGCACGGTCCATCACAACATTGGGAAGATTTTATGCCTATCATTGAGGATATCAATAATGAGGAACACCTCATGTATTGGATAGGCCTAACACGTCCTTTCCTACAGCTCCCCATGCAAAATCTCCAAATCCTTACTAGGAGCTCAACTCTTTCCCTGATTTGACTTATCTAGAGGTTAATGACAGGAATAAATTCATGGAAATTATTCCTCAAGTCCCATGCAGTGAAGATGTTAATAAACATGAGACTTTCATTCCCACAGAAGAAGTATAGTATCGTCCAGGAAGCAAGGATGATGGTTTTCTCAACAGCACCACGGTTCGACAATGGGAATCCTATTCTGATCAAACACATCGGGAGAAGGAAACAACGCCATTGGTTTGCCATTCTGATGGAGGAGGGGAAGGGGATACCCCTTTCCTCCATCAAAAACTCGAGCGCTTAGTTATTGACACTTCCAGGTGCTCTAAGGTCTCAATGCCTCTCCCAAAATACTATAAACGCAGAAGGGAGATTCCAAACTATGGGCTTTTAACAAGAAGTAGATCAAATAAAGGAGTTTCCCCCGACCCTTTCTTATGAAGCTTTTGTTCTGGAATGTCTGTGGGGTTTCCTCTTCCTTTAGCAGACTTAAGTTCTTGAAGAGGAAATATGCTGTTGATTTTATGTGTGTTCTGGAGCCTATGGTCAATGCCTCTCAGCTGGACCATTTTAGGCTTCAATTGGGTTTTTCTCCACTCCTCCAACAATAAGAAATGGATATTTTGGAACCGGGCCTCTCTCCATCTCAACCCTGCCTGGAAGTAGAACAAGTAACGCACTGTGAATTTACTTTGTCATCTGATAACAACCCATTGCTGGTCTCCTCAATATATGGGTCTCACACTGTACGGGAAGGAAGACTTCTTTGGAACCAACTTCAGACCATTTGCATTGAGGGTAAGCGCTGGATTATTGGGGGGGGGGGGCTTGAATGCCATCACCTCCTTCCAAGAATTTAAGGGCAGATGCATTCCTTGCTCTCAAAGTATGGATGACTTCAATGAATGCATATCAAACTGTAATCTGATTTGCCCAGATTCAGTTGGGGGTATTTTTACATGGTCCGGCATTAGAAGCCAAGGGAGAACCTGGAGAAGGCTTCATAGTGTACTGATTAACCTTGATATCATGGCCTCCTTTGGCGACATTACCCTTACCCACCTAGCCAGGACCAATTCTGATCACAAAGCTCTTCTGCTTAATTGCTCAAATCCAGAAATAGGGAGGGTCAGGCCTTTCAAAAATTTCTGAAGTCTTGGACACTTTATGATACTTTTCACAATTTGGCTAAGGATACATGGTCAGGCAGCCCCAGCAGCCCCACTGTAGGTGGTATGAGACTATGAGGGGATTGGCCAATAAGCTACAACACACTAAAGTAGCCCTTAAGGAATGGAACCAAAAGGTCTTTGGGAACATTTTCACCAAACTCAATGATATGTTGAACAACTGGCCTCCCAAGCTCGAGTGGAATATGAGAACTTTCCAAATGAGATCAATAGGGTTCAGCACAACTTGCCAATGCCAAACTTATAAAAGCAGTTAATGAGGAAGTAGAGTACTGGAAACAAAAAGCAAACATCAGATGGCTTGACAAAGGGGATGCAAACTCAAAGCTCTTCCAGGCCTTTGCTAAGAAGAAGAGGAAGAAGCTTTCAATCACTCATATTCTCTCAACAGAAGGGAAGGGTCTTTCCTCCACAGGGGAGATAAAAGAAGCTGCTCTAAGCCATTTCCAAAAACTCTACAAGGCTGATCATAATCCTATTCTTGAGCGAATTATTCCTCTCATCCCAAAGGTTATAACCCTGGAAGACAACTCCCTCTTTACTGCTTTACCAACTTTGGAGGAAGTTAGAAGATCAGTCTGGGAGCTTGATGGTAACAGTGCAAGTGGTCCTGATGGATTTAATGGAAACTTCTTCAAACACTGCTGGGAGATTATCAAGAGGGCTGTCCTTCTAGCCTCCCAGGAATTCTTCCTTGGCGTGCCTGTCCCTAGGGCCTATGGCAGCCCCTTGCTATCCCTTATCCCCAAGATAGATAATCCCAAGAAATTTGATGATTTCAGGCCAATATCTCTGTCAACTTTCATGAGTAAGATTAACACAAAGATATTGGCCAATAGGCTCAAATTGCTCCTGCCCAAACTCATCTCCCATGAGCAAGCTGCTTTCCAACAAGGCAAATCCATTGATGAAAACATTCTTATGGCTGAAGAAGCTGTCCACCTACTTGATAAGAAGGTATTTGGTGGGAACCTGCTTATTAAGATAGATATGGCAAAAGCTTTTGACAGAATTGACTGGAAATATCTAGAAGCACTGCTTACTGCCTTTGGCTTCTCCAAGAACTCAATATCCATCCTTATGGCCAACCACAAAGGTACTCATTTCAGCATCATCATCAATGGGGAGCCAACAGGCTTCTTCCAAATGACAAGGGGTGTCAAGCAAGGAGACCCCCTTTCCCCTCTCCTTTTCATCTTAGGAGCGGAAGGTCTCAGCAGGCTACTTAACCACTATATGGACAGCTGCCATATTCAAAGATTCAATGCTGGGAGTGTGAAATTTGCTAGTCACCTTGTTTATGCAGATGACCACATTATTTTTACCAAGGGAGAAACCAGGAATCTGCTCAAACTAAGGAAGGTCCTTTCAGAATATCTCCTTGCCTCTGAACAGGAAATAAATTGCCCAAAAAGCAGATTTTACACCAGCAGAAAGACACCTCCAAGCATTATTCATAACATGGAAAAAGCTCTAGGCATGAAGTGTGGAAAGCTCCCTTTTACCTACCTGGGGGCCAATATATATAAAGGGAAACTCAAGAAGGAACAATGTACAAGGTTGATGGATCATTTCTTCAAGCACATCAATTCCTGGTATAGCAAGACCATTAACCAAATGGGGAGGTTCATCCTTATCAAACATGTCCTCTCCTCTATCCTATTACATATTATGGCTGTCCACACCATCCCTAAATCCATCATCAATGCCCTAAACTCCTCCATGGCCAACTTCTTTTGGGGGCAGAAGCAAGGTAAATCTAAATATCACTAGAAAAGCTGGAGCTCAATCTGCCAACCTACTGAGGTAGGTGGTTTGGGCCTAAAAAAACATTGAAAGACTTCAAGAAGCTTACTCCTTAAAGCTATGGTGGAAGATCCATAATGACCAAGGCATTTGAGCTTCTTTCATGAGAGGTAAATACTTGAAGTGAGGCACTATGAAGGAAAGGATTACAGAATCCCATGTTTGGAAGAGAATCAGCAGAATCAATGACATTTGAGAGACCTACAGTTCCAGAGATGAGATGGGAATGTCATGGGATGGTGGTTCATTCACCCTCAAGAGAGCTTTCATAGTGGGGGAAACGGGCTACCCAAATTTAACCTCCAGCAAGTACATTTGGCACACAACTCAAATCCCCAAGCTTAAGATGTTTCAATGGAGAGTTCTAAACAAAGCCTTACTCTTCGCTCACAACTTGCGAAGATTTGGCTACTCCCTCCCTAGTTGCTGCACTCTCTACAAAAGGGATGAAGACTCATTGGACCACTCCCTACTTCATTGCTCCCTTAGTACACAAGTTTGGCACTGCTTTAGCTCCTTTGTTATGGGCCCCTCTGTACGGCAGGGTCTTACTCTTCGCAAGCATATGATAGCTTGGTGGGTTACTGGAAAGGTTGTCTGCGACTAATTCTGCCAGGTGTTATCGCTTGGAATATTTGGAAAGCAAGAAATGCATTCATTTATGAAGATAAAGCTCCAACCAAAGACAACATTATCCAGCTTTGCTTCAAACAAATTCAAGGCTGGTGTTGGGTAAACAGGAACAAGAAATGGCTCATTAAGGATGAAGACTTCACAACGTGGGGGATCAAGGACTTTTGGAGAAATGGAGAGCGTTTAGTTCTTCATTTTTTATTTTGGTGTTTGTCTTTTTCTCTCTTTTTTTCCATCATGTTTGTCACCGCCTGACTCCTCTCTTTTAATAAAGTTCCCTTGTTAATATATATATATATATATATATATATATATATATATATATATATATATATATATAATTATATATATACACATATATATAGGTGTGTGTGTATAGGATGCCTAGGCGTCGCCTAGGCGATATGAAGGTACATTGGTGCCTCGCCTTGGCACCTTACAAACTATGCAATCAACCATCATAAACCGAAAAAGGAACTTTAGTTTTGGGATAGAGAGGGTATTTAGAAATTCCAAAAAAGTAAATTGTAAACACAATACATCTTTTAATATTGCTTTAGTAATTAGTATTTACGACGGTTGGTGTTGTGAACGCAACGATAGAGGGGTGGAGAGTATGGTGTGCGAGTGGTGAAAACAATGGTTGGATGTCAATAGTGAAGGTGATGCCCAGGTGATAACAGTGATTGGGTGGTGGCAAATAGTCAGAACCTAACAACTGTGCCGGTAGAGGTTGTAGCTATTTTGATCTTGTTGTGGGAAAAATAACACGGTGGTAGTGGGGCTGCAGTACTCGGGGGATGAAGGCAGTTCTAGTGCGGCAGTAGTATTAGGGTGGTAACCGTGATTGTAAGTTTCAGACACAATCTAACGATCTAGTAGGTCAACATGGTTCCTTTTTGTCTTTAAATAATTTTAAAGCTTAAAAAGATAAAGAACACAACTTACCCATACACCATTACCGGTATAAGATCACGTCCAGTTTTGGCTACAATTGGATCGAAGCATTCCTGTTACAGAAAAGAAAATGGTTGAAGGTGTAAGATATACAATAATGATTTCAGCACTGCCATATATACATTAATGTGCTAGAATTGCTTATTTAAAGATGACTTTTTAGTTTTTTAGCATGCAGCATTTTATGAGATTCTGCTCCTAGGCTGAACACTCTGAAAGCAGCAAAAAAGTTGGGGGTCTTATACTCATTGCTGATAGTATCATGATATTAACAATACATATAGGCATATAGCACAATTCAATCTGATTCAAGCTTTCAACAAAATACCCATACATGCTTGTGATTAAAGACGCTTTTGACAAATAGACGACAATAACACCCCGTAGGCCCTGTTTGGCATCAGCGTTAGCGTTTTCAGAATTAATCTACACCATAAAAACTTTATCCAAAACGCTAACGCTAATCGAAAATGGTATTTCCAAACAAGGCCAATATCAACAACGTTGGGGTTGGGAATTAGCATGTAGGCAATCTTACTCCTGTGGAAATAGAAAGGTAATTTTTGTTAGATACTTGATGCATTTACTGTATTTACATGTGTGTGTACACCGATATGTGTGCACGTGTGTACATGCATGTGTGCAACACATAACACCTTCTCATTCGAACACATGATGAAAAGAGGTATGAAGGAAATTTTTTTAACATATCATGTGTATAATGTGTGTTTTCCACTTTTCCTGTCTCAAACTTTGTCCAATGAAAGAAAAATCAACCTTTGTCTCAAACTGCTTTTTTCGGTTTACGATGTTTGACTTAAGTTATTTTCAATTCAATTTATGTGAGAATTGGGATGGAATAAAAAACTACATATTTAGAAACTATATTAAAAGCTCTACGAAACAAGGTGACATGACTATATTATTTTACCAAATGACTAACAAAAATATGTAAAAAAAATGAATAAAGCTTGACCTAGTGAATAGTAAACAAGCAGTATAATTCGGGATGGAGGGAGTATTATTTTGCATAAATAAATGACTTGCATCATTAAATATTGTTATATGATGTTTTGGAAAGTAAATGCAATAATGCATCATCAGTCTTATGGGGAAGACTTTTTTGTTTTTCATGGATTAAGGTTGCATACATCTTGAACCCTCTGACCCCAACACAGTTAGGAATATACTAGGTTTGTTGGTCATGGTGGTGGTAATGGTAGTGACAACATGTTGGTATGTGCAGAGTAGTGTTGAGTAAATAGAAATAGAATGTTCAAGTTATTAAAACTGATCAGTACAGTGAATAATTTGTTGCAATGATGCTTGATCTCAACGCAATGAGTAAACTATTGGGATATGATTTTAAGGTACACTAGAATCGCTCGAACTCCTCGAAGGCCAACTAAGCAGGAAATTCCCTGTCATGCTGCGAGGAGTCTTAACTAATTCTTTTTACGAAAGCTTACCCAAGTTCCCAACTTCTAGAGAAAGTCAAGGCAGAACAGAATTCTTTCATTTCCTATGCCGAACAACATATGAAAGCTACAGACCCAATGTGCCTGCCTGAGATGAATTGAAATGGACGGCTTCATATGTTATAAGTCCATAATTTTCAGAGTCTGACTTTCTGCTCATTAATGATTTTTAGAAGAGTTCCAATACTTCTCGTGAAAGCATGCACAGACACCGACTTCATAGAGAATATTACAACCCTTCAAAGCAGTCTTCGACACTGGAGATAATATATTACTGTTCCACTTGGGAGAAGCATAAGTGGGCGAATTTACATCATGCATGAACAAATGCCCATTCAAACCTAGATTTGGTCTGATGTGTCCACGGAATTTGTGGACGGATTGACAAATGTAGGTGGTATGTCAGTGTGAAGAGGAGTACATAGCATTGAAAATAATAATCTTACCCTGAAGATTGCAGCAGCCTTGGATAATAGTGGTAGATGCTCTGCATAGCGACTTTTCCCACTCAAAATTCTCCATTGGATATCATTAGTATCTCCATCAGATAAACCTCTCTCTAAATGCTTTTTAGTTATGGTAGCTGATACTGAAGGATTAACCGCCTCAGATCCCTTCATAACACAATTCTGAAGGGCTAAATAAATTGTATTGCATTCACAACAGCAAAACCATTTCTCTGTTGGCAATTCCTATGTCCAAGTTTAGAAATATCAATGAATGTTTATGAACCAAATGAAAGATCATAATTGACGCTAGACTAACCTTAAGATCACAAAGCCCAATTTTACGCAAGCAGCCAACATGGTACTCTTTCTCACACTAGAAAATTACAGAAGATTTGAATAAGAATACTTTAGACATGCCAAGTTGAGGTCGAGGAGAGAAGAAAGACCAAAATTTAAAAATAGCCATCCTTACTTGGTCGCATAGCATAACTGTTCGGTCATCAAAAGTTTCAGGACTAAAATCTGGTATCCTGAAGAGCATAAAGATAAACAGAATCAAAACATTGTATAGATTCACTCAGACTATGTAGCTCATATGCAGTCCAGTTATGCAAGATTACTCCACGACTGTATGATAATAAATTGCTCACTGCCCGTCTCACAGTTGGATAAATGAGGACACTATTAACAACGCACCCCTCACTGCTCAGCCCTGCTTCCGGATAAGGATCTTTCATCTCTTCCCTTTTTTTATTTCTTCTCTTCTCAATTTTTCTTTTGTTATTTATTTGTCACTCTAACTTTTTCTATCCGTTTCTTCATTTATCTAGAGAAAAGTACACATGGGTCCATGGTCAATGGACCCATTTTTGACAATGTTTTAGCTTCGTGTAAGTAATGGACTAAGAGCCTGTTCTTTAAGGCTTAAACTCTTAATTTCCAGTTCCTTCCAGTTTCTTCCAGTTCTTTCCAGTTTCTTCCAGTTCCTTCTAGTTTCTTCCAGTTCTTCCAGTTCCTTCCAACTATTTTCATTTTCTTCTAACTCTTTCTACTCCCCAACCAATTACTCTAAAAAATTAGATATATTTTTAATGTGATTATTATTATTATTATTATTACAACTGTTATGTTCATAACTATAGTTTATAAATTATTTTTTTCATATCATTATTTTTACGATTCACACTCATTATTTTTTTCTTCAACTTTTTAATATGAATAAGACAATGTTTTTGTATATCAATCTACATGATAAAACAGGAAAACATCAATATTTTAAACTATATTAAAAAATTATGGATAAAATAGTTACATAGAATGTTTTATTAATCTAGTTTTAGATAAGATCTCTCACCTTTCCATTTTATTACTCAAAATTTTCTCATTTTTTTAATTTTTATGAAAAAAATTGAAAGTCAAAATAGTTTAGAGAAAAAAGAGTAAAATAGGAGTAAAACATAAAAAATGTAAAAAGTTCTATGTCAATCATGAAAAAAATAGGTTCGATTACATTTTTTGACCCGTCTAATATTTAAAATAAAATCATGTAATATATAAAGTACAACAACAACAACAACCCAGTTAAATCCCACAAGAGTAGGATCTGGGGAGGGTGTGTGTACGCAGACCTTGCCCCTACTTGAAAGTAGAGAGGCTGTTTCCAAAGAGACCCCCGGCTCAACGTCGAAAGTTGCATTGCTTGACTAACTGCTACTTCATTAATTAAAGAAGCGCAGACAGTTTAGAGATCCATTTTGATTTATTCCATCACACCCCAAAGCCAAAAAAAGGTGAAATTTTGGCTCCATCGGAGATGATGGAAATAAAGTACAATTACAAATATATAATAAAGTACAATTACAAATATATTGTTTAGAATAAATACTGCATAAATAAGTGGAGGTGCAACGTAACCACAAAAACTTTTTAAAATTTAACATTTTGATATTTATGCTAACTTTATATTATAATTATTTTTATTGCAAAAGTAGTTTTTTTGTATTTGAAAAATAAAAATACTTTTTTTATCTTAAAAGCATTCATTAAGATAACGTGATGATGATGATGATGATGATGATGATGATGATGATAATAATAATAATAACAACATAATAATAATAATAATTTATAACAAGAATTAGAATTAGAATAATATAAAAATACACTAAAATAATTTTTTTTTAAAGTTTTTTTTAGGTTATTCAATTTTTTGAAGCTTTTCCAGTTCCTTCCAGTTCTTCCAGTTCTTCCCGTTCCTTCGAGTTCCTTCTAGTTTTTTCCAGTTTCTTCCAACATCCAGCTCTTTTTTTCCAGTCCTAAAGAACAGGCTCTAAGAGGGTGTTTGAGAGTGATAAACTTGTGGATAAAGTGGTTTTAACAAAATCTGAAAGCAAAAGAACCTAATATCTACTTCTCCAAAATTGTGTTTCATGTGCAAAATAGTGGATAAAAGCAAAAGAGGACACTCCAAACATAGTAGAACGGGTACCACCCAAAGCAGAAGCTGAATTCTAAAAAGCACCGCACTGCCAAATACCCTCTAAATAAAAACAACACACTAAACTTTCCTTTCTTCCTATTATCCATGAGGTGTTGGGCAATAAATGCAGCAATGCTGCATCAAGGATCTTACAAAAAATAGTCTATTTGTGGTGCATGGTTGCTTACATCTTGACCCCAGAGAGCTCACCAGAGTTGGAAGAGTCAGGATTGTACAGGGTCTGTTCTTGCTGTAGACGGAGAAACACTGACTTTTCTATCTTACTTCATTGTTTTTTTCCTCATTTTTTCAGTTTTTAGAGAATATTATGCTATGTAACCGGGATGTTGTTTTCAATGACACAGCTATTAGGTTTGTTTGGTTGAAGCTGTTGAAGGCACAATGTGCACCAAAGCACAAAAGGCCCCTGGCACCTCGATAAGCGAGGCCCCATTGATGCACGTGCATCACAAACATGAGGCACGAATTGAGGAACATGTAGCATAGCACTTCCAAATTAGTAATGATACATATAAATTAGTAATGATTCGAAAAACTTTTTTGACAGCTGACTTGCTGCCAGTAAGTTAGGTACAAGAAGATTGTTTTGAAAAAAAGATCGATAAAAACCTTCAAGAAAAATAAAATTAACTCCAAGAAGAATAACTGCTAAAAGCTTGCAATCACACTCCAAAAAACCCTGCGAGGCTGCGAGCCTGCGACCCAAATTACTAACATGTGAAAAACCTCCAAGCAGCAGAGTCGGGTGAGAGTCGACAAAAAAGAGATAGAAAGTCGAAGCAATGAATTCAGAGACTAACACTATGTTTGGTTCAAGGAATTTGAAAGGGAAAAGAAAAGAAAATGAAGTGGAAAACCATTTTTCTTGTTTGGTTAGAGGGGAAAAGAAAGGAAAAGTGGAAGGAAAAGAAAATGAGGAGGCAAAATGTACCAAGTGGAGGGAAAATCAAATTCCTTCCATTTTGGTGAGGAAAATGAGAGAAAACCATTTTCTTTTCTTTTCCTTCCAAAATCCTTGAGCCAAACATAGTGTAAGAGGAGCTTGTGATTCTTAGATCGAAGGGCTCAAAGCAGAGAGGGCCAGAACTCAGTAGCGTCAACCCTAATAAAAAATGAAAAAAAAAAGATCGGTTCATGATGTGCGCTTTATAGCACTTCAAACGCATTGCATAATGCAATAATGTGCTGGTTACGCGTGCACCTCCAGTACATCACCTGCGTCACAGAGCCTGATGCACAGGCCCTTGCGCGTCACTCCTCAGGTGCACTTTTGACAACCAGTTGTGGGGATGATCGTAGCCAATTGGCCATGGATGCCGTGTTTGAATGGAGGGTAAATGGGCAGAAAAATGAAAGAGAGAAGTAACAACTAACAAGTTGGAATTGTAGTGAGTCTTTCGTCTCCTAAAGAAACCTCTTAGGTTTTCTTCTTAATACATTTTTGGGTGTTTTTTGGAAAAGAAAAGCTCTCGTTTATGATAACGTTTACATGCACAGAAGGACCTAAAAAGTAAGAAATCCTAGCAATCGGCTACTTGATAGCTCTTTTATTCTTTCCATAAAATAAATCGCTCAATGTAACATGCATCATGATCGTGCACCCATCTTTTTCTCGTTTTTTGATTTCTTGTCCTATTTGATTCATTTTGATATTCCTTCTTTTTGTGGCCAGCTTCTCCAGAATAGTGGCTGCTTAAAGGTAGAGTACAGAAAATTATGATCGATCTCACATGCGAAAGGAAAAATCTAAAGACCCGGGATGGATTTATGAATTTTGCCTAGAAACAACAAAGACTTAACTGAGTGCTTGCTAATTGCTCTTAACAACATAGAGAGAGTAAAGTTGAGAGAGAAACATGGGATTGTTGTTAAAAATATGGTTGCAACTTTATGTGTGATGGATGGAAAGATCAAAAGAGTTTGTACTGGTTAATTACCATTCCAATAGTCCAGACATGACAAATAATAATGCTTGTTAAAAGGCGAGGCAACATGCAAATTACTAAAGTGGAGAGTACAAACATTATTTTGGACTTCATGGAATGCACGTTGTTGAGGTGGGTACACCTTATGTTGGAGGATATTGATAACATATCTAAGTTTAAGTTCCTTACAGAAAGAGCCACACACATTAATACTGTTATTTACGAGCATGGAAGGGTCCTCCATTAAATAGAGGGGAAAGGTGTGACTGATCTTGAAAGACCCAATACTATTAGAGTTGCAACAAAATTCCTATTAGAAAAGCATTATGAGTTATATTTGGTGGTGGCAGCGGGAGAAGATATAAATTTGTACCCACCAAAGAAAGTGACATTTTGCTATCTTCTAGATTGTGGAGTGTTGTAAAAGATTGCATAAGAGCAACAAAATTCTTGTTGTAATGAGGATAGTTTATGTTGACTAGAAGAGTAGAAGCCACATATGTTGCTCCCTAACATTTATGGATTTTTTAAAAAAAGTGAGCCATTTGCAAGCAAGTCTAAATTATTGACAGAAGTGATGGTAGGCAATCCAACTTGAAGTCAAATCATACGCAGTTGTCATGCTTCAAAATCCTTCCAAATATTTTGAACTCATAATTAATTTGGCCATACTTAGGAAAACAATGATGTTTAAAGATGTCCCTAAAAAAGATGGTCATTGTAAGCCAAATTGAGTGACCTTAGTAATTATGAAATGAACCGAAGCAATCAATCAACATAACCATGAATAAAGAGTTAGAAGATTGTAAAAATCAAACTTGTTCTATTGTTCAAAAACTAAAGATTGATTATGATGACGTTTTTAATGTATTCATTAGAAAGATCCAATCACTGGCAAAGTGCATCAGTGGTCTTCCCTGTTCACTTCTTCCTCTGATTTTGTGTATAATTGGAGCACATTTGAGATTATATGTACCAAAAATGTTTCTCTCTGTTCTGTATTTCTTTAGACTTTGCTCGCGTTTTAATAAAGTAGACACTATGGTTTGAGGTTTATGCGGAGAGGGAAACTATACGAACCACACAATTCTCTCCTTAAAAGGAAAGTGGAAGAAACTTTTTGGGACATCCCAAAAGGAAAAACACAGAAAATTCTAGGACGGTGGAGTAATACGTACAATTAGGTAAATTTTGAACTTATAACCTTTCTTGTTTAAGATATCATTGTACGATTGATATTGAACGTGACTATAGTTACATCAAGAGAAGTGTACATCGGGAGCAAAGCAATGAACATTTGAAGATTCCATAAAACATTGGTTCACATAGTAAATAGAATTGATCAGCTCAAGAAAAGTGTGCAACAAAGTAATAGGTAATAACACACACTATATTTGGTTCAAGGAATTTGGAAGGAAAACAAAAGAAAATTACTTTCTTGCATTTTCTTCACCAAAATGGGAGGGATTTTGTTTTTTCTCCTCTTAGCACATTTTGTCTTCTCATTTTCTTTTACTTCCACTTTTCATTATTTTTTCCTCTCAAACCAAAGAAGAATAATTGTTTTCCGTCTCATTTTCTTTTCTTTTCCCATTCAAAATCCTAGAACCAAACATAGTGTAAGGGGATCATCAACGGAATAAACATCGAATGGAATGATCCATAAAACATCCATATTTATTACTGCTGGAAAAAGCACATAGTGAAGAAAACCGCTCCTAAGGAAGAACTAGAGTATACTTTCTCATTGTTCTAATAGAAATTAGTTGGAACAAACCTATTAAGGCTCTATGATCTTTTTTATCAGCCAGGGGAAGCTTATGAAATCTGTTGTGCAATATGTAGAAATGTACACATAAATAGCTATTACTGCCTCCATCCCATAAAATCTTTATGAAAGTTTTTTTTATACAAGATAAATCTAATGAAATCATTTTTGAATTAATATGCAATGCAATTTTTATTAAATTGATGATCAAATTAAAGTTAATCCACTTTGTCTGAATAAGTCAAAGTGTCAAACTGGACGAATACTGTTGAACTAAGGAAGTACATCGCATACCTGCACACAACACAACCCCCACTTTCATATGATGGTGCTTTAACCACCCTAGTGAGACGTATAATAATAGGCCTAGATTCTGCATTTGTATCTTGTCCATTTCTTTCGGGTCTAGGTTGACAGTGTGGACAAAGCCAATTGCTGGATGGAGCATAATCTACACCGACAACACATAAACAGGCTGCAGGAATAAACATGAATGCATATGAGCCACATACAAAAGGCAACACACCACTGGCAATATTTTACGTCGCAGAATTTCCAAATGCAATTCTAATGATGTCAAATCCTAAGATGGTTTATAGCAATTTCACATGGAATGCATAACATTCAGTAGTGTTTTAATGTAGTTTCGAAGTCATATGGATTTTATTTATGCTCGTGTGGCTTATCTGTATTCAGCCCCAAAGAAATAACAAAAAGAAACATGCAATAATATGAAGGTACAGAACATGAAAATACAAAAATGAATAGGACAAAAACAACAATACAGCAACAGTTCAATCAGTCTGATTAAATTTGTCATGAAATAGAACAACCTGCATGAAAAGCCTGAGGGCATCCATCACACATGATTAATTCTCCTCTATCACCGCACACAGAACACATATCATTACTACTGTTGGTGGCAACACTTTGACCACTTGCTAACATTAAAGCAATATCATGCAACGTCAATCCATTAGAGGTAAATATGTGACGGTAACTGGAAATTAGAAAGAAAAAAAAAACCTATTAGTGTGTGTTTGTAGCACAAATGATATCTAAACTTTTAAAGCTACTTACGGTTGACGTTTAGCAGCCCATCCAGCATGAGCTTCGAATTGGGATGGACTTATCTGAACACAAGGCCAATATTTTATTGACGACAGGAAGGAGACATAAGCAGTTGAATACAGTGTTCAAGCCAGATGTAGTACAAAGTAGTTACTTTACCTCGGTGTGGCAACAACTACAAAATATACCATTTCCATGCTTGTAGCCCCCAAGAATTTTCTGCAGAAAATTATAATATCATATGAATCACACTTGAGAACTCATGGCATGTCGGTGGTGGGGAGAGGAAAAGATGGGATACATAAATGGGCGCAAAATAAGAAGCGAAAAGGCAGTGAGACCAGAAAAGTATAGTGCACATAAGGAAGTGTACAGACATTTAGAGAACAAGGAAGAGAAAATTCTACACGCTAGCGAAAACCAGAGAAAGGTGTCTAGACATAGTCACATAGGCACAGTAAGATACATGAAGGATGAAAATGAGCTGGTTCTAGTGAAGGGTGAAACCATTAAGGAGAGATGTGGAGGTCATTTTCATAATTTAACAAGCCAATGAAGAGGGAGATTAAATTGGAATGAGCAGGGGACAGCAGCTACCAAAAAATTACTATTTTTGAAGATTTGTGATGAAGAGAAAGGACTCAAAGGAGAACTAAAAAAGATCATTGACAGCATGTCCAAAGGGTGTCGCAATGCTTGGGTTGGAGGTAGAAGTGTATAAAGGTAGCTGAAGACTTAGGATGAGAGGCTGAGAGTCTGAGACATGACATGGGAACCTCAAACCTCTCCGTGTCTTATTATAAGAATTTGTAGAGATGCCGGATTAAGATAACTTATTCCTTGGAGCTGTTGTTTGGAGGTTGAAGGTTCTCTAGGTTGTGTAATTAGGGGTGCTGTTTGTGAGTAATAGCTAGTATTTTGCTTACCTACTCTTTACCATGATGTCCTTTTGAAGCTAATTTATCTTTTACCTTTATTGCCCAAATACTTACTTCAAAACTTCACTACTTTTAAGATATTTACATCTTTCAAAATCTTCCATATTTTTCACTAGGTGTTCATGAGATAAACCTCTACTCGTGAACATAGTTGTTAAGGCGACTAGGCGAGTCTAGGCGCTCGGGTACCTTCTAATCGCCTAAGCGATTAGGCGTCCGCCTAGGCGTCCTCTAGGCGAGTGGCTATGACAACTTTAATATTTTATAGGTATTAATATAAAAGCATATAATATGAAATAAGTAATTAAAGAGAACATATGAACCCCAAAAAATAAAGAGTATATATTCTAAAATATATGAATGAATGTTGTTTTTCAAAAAAATAAAATTTAAAAATATATTAAGAAAAATAAGTAAATATTTTGATGTTTCTAAACTTTTTAAAAGTGAAATAGTATTTAGGCCCAATGCTCTTTTAATAAACAACTATATTAATAAGTGTAAAGGCCCACTCCTCTTTGAATAAACTCAGCCCAAATTAGTTAACCTAAAAAAAAATAACTAATTGGAGAGTTAGAGAGTCGGAGGGTTTAGAGGAGCCGCTGGATATCTCGGCAGTTGCGACAATGAATCAGCGTCGGCAAGTAAGGTAAGCTCGATCTTCCTCAGTCTCTCCCTATCTCTTTCGTCTTCTTCAGATCTTCATCTCCTCCTTCCTCTCTCAGCTTCTTCCAGTCATCTTCTCCGGTGTTTGCACAAAAAAGGCTAGGCGAGCAGTTAGGCGTCCATATGACCTCGCCCAGACGCCTAAGCGTCGCCTAGGCGACGCCTTGATAACTATGCTCCTGAAGGTAGAGGTCAGGTTTGCATAGATCTCACCCTACTTCCAAGGGAGATATACTGAGTATGTTTCATTTGGTTTGGTTTGATGTACATGGATTAAACTTCACTATATAAGTGCATGATACTTTAGAAGGTGCCAAACAGAAAGAGTGAAACACTACCTTTCCCTTTGAATAATAGCCCAAGTCAGTTCCATCAGGAAGTCCATTCGGCATGAATAGCAACCGATGCAGGTCATTATCCCTAAAAGATACATATTTATTAGTCACAACTTAATCCACAATAGATAAACAAGTGATAGATCAGTGATGAAAAAACCTTTTCTTTGGGCCACCTTCAGAAGTTTTCTTCTGTTCAGTAACTGAACCTGTGAATAATCTTGCCCTATAATTACATATGCATATTAGTAAGCAAATGAGACACTATAATACCACCTAGTACAAAGTACATAAATGAGGAGCATACTTTTTACGCACATGTTTTTGCTCCTCTGGCATATCCATGATAGGATGCTGATTCAGGAAGAACTCAGTATAGGAATTTTGAGCAGAGATGCAATCTTTTGTCCACTGACTGCAATATTAATAATATTCACAATATTAATAATAATAATAGTAATAGTAAATGCAAGAAATGAAAAAACTGACAGTAACATTAGTAAAGAGTGTAAATAAATTTAAAACTATTCCGGGGTGTACACACCCATGACATAAAGCCAAGTGGCCTTAGATGTAGGTAAACTAAATGTGACAACCTTTTAGTCAAATCTCATCCTACGTGACTGAATGCAAGAAGCATTCATGTTGAACAGAAACAGTTGTATCACTAAATAGCACTAACAGGTAATGAAGTTCATTAGTTTCTGCAAAAATCCTACAATTGATTCTCACGGAGAAAAAGATTTGTCTTATCTAAAAAGTTTGGACTTCAGAACTTTGTTCGGATACAACAAAATGACATCTAATAGTTGTTGCAATTTCATTTAGAATGGAGTGTGGAGTTGTATTTAGTAACATACTTCTTCCCAATTAGATTCAATTGCAATGAGGTATAATTTTATTTATTTTTGATTAAATTGATTATAATATTGTTGTAAGATTAAAAAATAAAGGAAACATTTATGTTAATACTCTCAGAATTTGAGATTTTACACAAACATTCTAGGATAACATGACTATCACAGTTGCTTCCAAAATTTAAATATTTTACAATATTACAACAAGAAAATTTTCATTTTGCATTAATGACCCATTTTCATAAGTGTATGTGAACAGCTTATATTTTGGAGTATTATTATAAAAATAGATATGCTAAGGAGCACACTAATAATTTTATAAACTTGGAGTATTTGCATAAAGTCTAATCTCTAATTTCTAAGAGCACTGACATATTTTTCCAATCTACACACACACACACACACACGTGTGTGTGTATTCACAAACTCTATAAAGAATATTATGTTATCTTAACATATGATTGATGAAAATATATAAATAAATTCGGAAGACATTGTTTGAATGATAATTTTGTGATTGAAAAATCTTAGTATAGTGGGTGGAGTATGATTTCCCTTCGTCTTAAATGAAATTTTCATTTTTTCTTTATAAAGGTTAAAAGAGAAATGTTGAAAAATGAAAAGAGAGTAGATAGCATTTGTTTAGGGGAGAGAATTATTTTAAACCATATATCCTTTTATAAATAGCGTATGGTTACACATAAGTTAAAATAATATTATCACCGAGCATTGCATGTGGGAGAATTTAGTTGGCTGAAATGAAAGGAGGGGAAATTTCAGCAGGAAAAATAAACAAACTTCTAAAATAGGGCACCTTGCTGTAGAATGAAAGATGCCTGGTGAATTGCCATGATAAAAGCTGTTTGACCCAACACCATCACGGCTCTGCAGGAGTGTTCCTGGAAAAGACAAGGGATCAGAAGCATAGTTGACACTACGCCAAGGCGAGGCACGGCGCTGGTGTACCGCCAGGACGCCTAGTCGACTAGGCGACATGTAATATAAGACAATTGTTATACATTAAAAACACTAATATGAAAGTATCACTTTATATGTTGCAGTTGATAAAGCTTAAATCTCAAATACAGCGAAGTTTAACTTCTAAATTTGAAAAAGGAAAAAGCATTACCAAATTAAATTGGAAATAAATAGATCATTTAACATTAAAAAAGACTAAGCACCAAGTAATAATTAGGAAGATGAGTTAGAAAAAAAAGCATTAGATTGGAAATAAACTAATTATAAAGCACTAAAAAATAAAGCACTGGAGTCAGCTAATTACGTGGTATATAGCACTTTAAAATACTATCTAGTACTATCAATTGAGAATGCAAAAAAAAACCTACCTATTACTATCGATCGATCGAGGCAAGAGAATCGATCGAGACCAGAGGAGAGAAAGCAAGACCTCTTCCGACGGCAAGAGAGAAGCGCTTTCGAATTTACCACTTTAATGGGTTCTAGAGTCTTAGACACATGGCGTCTAGTCATCCGCAAGGCAGGACCTGGACACCAGGTCGTCCAAACACCGATACCTAGGCAAGAAACCCTAAATAAGGCGAGTTGATCCACTATGGCGTATACACCACCTGAATGCCATGGCGGCCCCTAGGCGACACCATGATACCAATGATCAGAAGTCACACAATAGATTTTTGTTCTTCTGCAACTCCCATTCATGCTCTCAGATCTCTGAATTGTCTCCCTTCTTCAACAACACAGAGAGTTGCCGAAATCTATAAAAGCAGCAATGGAGGAAACAAGGATTGAGGGCTAGGGTTCGCTGGCAGCAATTTCCCCTCTTTCACAGAATATTAGCTCTTGACCTTTGTTTCATTTATTCGAGGATGTATTATGTATACACCTCCTGCTTTTATCTACAACAATCTTTGTTGGGATCAAGATGTATGAAGTCTTACCCCTATAAAAAAAGAGAGGTTGGTTCTATTAGACCCTTGATGCATTTTTGCATTCACTGCCCAAAACTTCATTGGAGTGAAATGCCACTTGGATCATCATAGATCTATGAAAAGCTACACTTCTATGCGTCATAGATCTACTGCCCAAAACTTCATAGAAAACAAGAAGAAAGGAAAGTGTAATCTATGTTGGAAGACACAGGAACACCATAGAGTAACAATGGGAAAATATGTTGATGAATATTGTATCACAATAGTGCTACAATTATATAATGAAGGAAAGGAGAAAACACATGTTTGAGACAGTAGTGTGTGAGAGAAAGAGAGCTTTGTGTGTTGAGAGGATATATAGTATAATAATATACTTTAACATCTCCTTCAACCCAAATTGGTGGGAAACAACTTGAGTTTGCAAAAGAGCTGAAGAACATAAAACCAGGTGGAATTTCAATTGAGACAAGCCCTATAAACTATCAAAATCATTGGTCTAAACTGAACAAGACCATCGGAGATTTGAGCTGAGTTAAACGACTTGTCGTTAGACAGGCCTTTGCAGCGCGGGTGACTCAACAGTGTGGAAGGTTGTGAGATTTTGCAGGGTTACTTTCCTGTCTATGTGGTGATGTCACCAAAAGTTCCCTCAAACATGTAATCCATAGTGAGAAGGGAAACAAACTAATCAAAAAAACAAAACTAAAATACTCTCAAGAGAAAGCTTGAGCAATGGAAGATTTCAATCATCAAGAAGGGTGCCATGCTACCCTTCTAAATGTTAAGGGATTAAGGCTAGGCCACCTACGAAGAAGTTAGAGGGAAAGCCAGTAAAGGAGGAAGGGATAAGAGTATGGGTGTATTTGGTTGGAGGGGGAGGAAAGATCTTGTTTGATTTAGCACTTGTAGAGGCGAGTGGAGGAAAGGGGATGGATTCCCCTTGTTTGGTAGAATACATTTTAATTTTTCTAATTTTAACTTAGAAATTGGAAACTATTTTGGTATAACTTTTTATTAAAAATTACATTTACTCCTTAATATATCACTCTCTAAGTTCTAACTCAAATATTTTCGGAGAAAAATATCAATTATAAAGTACTTCAAATAAATTAAATATTTATTAATCAATATATCCCCTCCTCTCTTGAACAGTTGAACCAAAATAAGGCCTTCTATGAGTGCTCTCACCTCCCCTTCCTTTCCCTTCCTTACCCTCTCCTTAAACCAAACACCCCCTATGTTAATATGTTATGATGTATTGATATTGCAATAGTACCATACGTGTTCATTTATAGAAAATGAAGAAAAGAAACTAAGACTCTAAAGTGTGAACGTGAGTTAGGTGTCTAGGGATAAATTGTAATGTTTTATCTAATATTCCACCAGGTACATCCACTCTTGAGACACACTATGACTCCTTTAGAATAGGCCTTCTAAAAGAACCCTTAATTTGGCTTCTTGAAAGATATGGGTCTTATCCTCATATCTAACAAATAAACCTTTTTCTAATATACTCGTATAAATTTACTATTTTCCAGAGTTCTACATTTTGGAACACAAACAAAATTAAATGGGTCAAACATGACACTTAACTTGTAGCTCAACGCATTCTGACATTCCCAATGAGTGGTGAGTTATTAAATTAATAGTTAATACTAGCTTTTCTTCTATGAATATTAAATCTAAATAAAATAGTCTTTCACCACGAAGAGAACTTTGACTACAAGAATCTCCCAAGTACTGAAGTCCTCATTTGATTTTTTTTCCCTTGATCAAACATCATTAAATAATTAGTAGTTTTACATAGTGGCAGTACTCACCGAAATCCATGCACAATCCATTTAATCATCCGTCTATAACGCTTATTCATGTGGACCATACTTTATAAGATGTTAGAAATACAAGTCAGATGAAATTAATAAATGAAATAATAGCACAAGTTATTGACTATGATAATCACCTTTCCATGTCTTCAAATTTTGCTCATTAATGGAAGAACTAGCCACGTCTTTTAACATTTGATCGATAAGGTCGAGCGGTGTAGTCTTTAGTTCATGGATTATGCTATAAATGGGCTTTCCATTCTCCAAATATATATGATTATTTGGGTATCTGGTCTTTCCGCCAGCATGCAACTCAAATTCATAGGCACTCAAAACCTGCTTATAATTTATATGTTCAGTGCATCCCTAAATATGTGAGGTAACACTTTTGGAAGGGGTACCTTACCTTGGAGAAGTTACAGAAAGAGCATCCACATAAATACCCAGAATCCTTTACAATCCCAGGAAGCTGTTTCTGATGATCATTGAATAGTATTAAAATATAAAATATACAGATGATCACACTTCAAACAGCAATTTAGAGGAAACCAAATATTACCTGGCCAGATGTTGAAATATACTTCACATGTGCTCCTTCCAATATCTTTGTTGATAAGAGCTTCTTGACATTGGTCGGGTAGATGTCAGGAACAACCTTCTTAGTCATTTTCAGTCCCATGTTAGGAGGATGTAGGCAAGGATTCCCTGTTTGATACAATTCCTTAGTTGTGCTTGAATCGAATTCCACATCCACACCACTAGGTTCTACAGGATTCCAAACTGAATGATTATTAAATCCAAAAAGGTCTCCCTTAGTGAAAGGTGAGGTAGTTAAAACTGAGAGTTGACTCTTATCAGTGCTTTCTCTGAACTTTAATGTAATCTTCCTAACACCAGTGGTGTTAAATTCCTTTGGAATTTCAAGTACTATATGTGTTGCAGTATCCGGTCCAGATGCTTCATTGCTTGTTGGGTCTTCCACGTCTAAACTTTCTTCTCTGCCTGAACAAGAAGATGTTATTTCAGCACAAACAACTTGAGAATTAATTGTGCACTCAACCAGCGAACTACTTATTGTCTGGAAGCTCGAAGTGTGATCCCAAGGTGACAAATTTGGATTTGAGACTTCTGAGAACATGTCATCATTTGAAACTTCCTTCACTTCATTAGTAGAACAGTGTTTTAAACCATGACAATTTGGGTCATCATTTCCCTTCCCCTCAGCAAGTGACTCCAATTCATTGTTCTTCGGTCTTTCACATGTTTGGTTGTGCATGAAGCCCTCAATGTCAATATGAGCTAGAAGATCATCTGCCTTCTTCTTGCTATACAGCTCTGATTCAGTGCCCCCCACCACATTTTTATTTTCACATTCCAAAGGAGCAACCTTTGGCTTCTCAAATTCCATCAATCCTTCACTTAACACCGCCCCACAAACTTCACAATTAGCTTCCCCCATTCAGAGGTAAATTGTGAATAACACAATGTATCCTAAAACAATGATCAAGGCCATGCCAGGGCAGCAAGAGTAGACACAAAAATGAAAAGATTGACTTCAGTAACCCCTCAATTAGTTACAAGCATCTAGCAGTTGAATTTTAGGATATGATCCCTACGAAAATAGAAAATGTAAATAGACTTAGAATTAGAATTCTAAAATACAGCTTCAGGCCGCGTTGAAATCAACAAAATCTCCAGAAAACCATTTTTTACCCAAACGACAGCTGAACAAACCAAAATAATCGCTGAATTTTACCCCAAAACCACAATACACGTTTGCTTATTCAAATCACATACCTTGCTTAGAGTTTCAACTAATTATGGCATTTGCAATGCATAACTCTGCGAATCTCATGAGAAACTCAAAAACTCCTGCCCTAGATCTGATTATTGATCCAGATTGCCATCAGATACGTGTACGGGTGCATGTACGATACTCCATACTAGGTCGAGATCTGTGGAAAAAGAAGTAGAGATAGGTGAATTAGAATTAATTCAGAATTAAAATTTTATAGAATTGATTTTCATGAAATTGAATTTCCTATGGTAGTGTTTCTGAATACGTAGTACAGAGTATTTTATTTCAATTCATATGTTTCAATTTCAAAATTTAAAATTTTGAATTTGAAATGACAATGGAAGTTACATGAATTTCAAATTTAGCTTTATTATGAATAAGAGAATTTGACTCAAATCCAAATTTAAAATTTTTAATTTTTCCAAACATGAAACTTATGTCAAATCCGGATTTGAAATTCAAATTCATGTTTCCAAACATATCATAATTTTAATTTATTTTTGGTACTATCAATTTCAAATCTACATATTTTTATGATACAAAATAGTAAAATTGGAATTGTTGTCCTTAATTTTAATTTTATAGTTTTAATTTCGTGTACCAAACAAAGTCCGGGTTTTGTGTATGAAAGTTTGGAACTAAGAAATCTGTGGTGGAGAGGAAAGAAGAAAATCATTTTAAACAAGAGTAAAACATAGAGAAAGTATCAAAAAAGTCATTCAATGTTTTTAATATCTAAGCAGGAGTTCGCATTGTGGTAATGTGACATTGTACATATAAATTTTACTATACTTTTTGGTAATGTACGTGATAATGATTGGTAATTTAATGTATTTTAACTCTTATTTTGTGAATAAAAACATAGAACTCTTATTTTGGTATATTTTCAATATTTTACTCCTACTTTAGTATTTTTCCCAAAACTAAATCACTCTAAATAGAAGTAAAACATAGAGAAAGTATCCAAATAGGAGTTTCATGTTTTTATTCTCTAAATAGAAGTTCACATAGTGGAAATTTGGCACTGTACATATGCATATTACTATATACTTTTTGATAATATACACGATAATGATTGGTAACGTAAATATATTTTAACTCGTATTTCGAAAATAAAAATATGGAACACATATTCATGGGTATATCCTTATACCCGACCCGAATAACCGAAAGGGACAGGTCAAAATATGACCGGTCACTTTCTTCAATCACCAAATGAGGACAACTCTTCGATTGGGACGGGTCAAAAGTTGATCGGTCACTTTCCTCAAAAAGTGACCGGTCACATTTTAGGCGATAGCCAAAATGTCACCTAATGTTACGAAGGACACTCAAGAAATGACCAGGTAACCTTTGAGAAAAGGTGACCGGTCATATCACTTTACTTGGCTAACATTGGTCCAGTATCTCAGGGATGGCAATCAGTATCGGAGGCTAGGGGACCACCCCTCCGTTCATCCATCACGACGCATACAGTAAAAGGGATGTTTGTCACTTTGTAGGGTTGATTGGATTGAGAATATCCATCTCATAGTCATTGATTGAATAGTGCTTCTTGGTTGTATTAATAACAAGTCTATGATTGAACAGCAGTGACCTTCCTTCGGGTTTCCTATTTTGTCCATGGATGAACAGGGGAAGGTCACAAATCCTCCTTTATAAATATGATGATTATGGATAAGAGGAGGGGATCCAAGTTTTATCTCACTAAAAAGTACACTGTTGAGACAGAGTAAGAAATATAATTCGGACTGAGGAGATTTACCCGATCTAGGTCATACTTTGTGTTCTTGTGGTGTGTGTTATATTACGGGTCGAGTGTGTTTAGGTAAAACCCGGTCAACCCACTCATCTATATTTACACTATCATTTTTGGCGCCCACCGTGGGGCCCGATTTTTAAAGTTTTTCGACCATGTCAAAACTTTACCCCCACGAAATATCCACTATCATGTTTTCAAGCAACCACACCATTGTTTCAAGCGAGGCTGCGAGTGAGAGCACACCCGCCATCCCACTGATAATGACGAGCATGGGGACGACTTTTGCCCCGATCAGCCTGATGGGATCGCTTGGGATGATCCCAACCATGTCGACCCCAACTCCAGTACCGACAACGACGATGTTCCCAGGCTCGATAACAACGCCTGGGGGAGCATTCACCCCATATCCATCAAGCTTGGCACAATTTGCCGCTGACCCGGCAAATGCTCAGGCTCTGCAAGGCTATCAACAAGTGATGGCCATGATGCAACAAGCAGGGGGCTTCATGCCATTTGCTTATCCTGGCATGATGTCGCCGATCATGAGCCCTATGGCACCCCCGGTGTCGACCCCGTCGACATTCGTCCCTAGGATGGTCCCTATACAACCAGTGAATTTGACAGGGACCATGAACAAAGCAACACCCTCAAATGTCCATGAAGTTGACGAGGCGGAGCAAGAGGCAGCCCGCAGAAGGAAGGGTAAGGCTATAGCCAAGCCTAGTAAGACTCGGGATTCAGCTTTCAAACGCCTGGGGGACAAAGAGGACGACTAGAGCAAATTCCAAGAGGGGAGAATACAGATGCGGACTTGTTATTGAAATTACGCAATCAGCCCCGGAACATGTGTCTAAGCTGGCCAGGATTGAGACGCTGGAGAAAGCCAACATTGAAAGGCTGCATATTAGCCTGATAGAGGAAGATGGACAGTCCAACCCAGATCAAGTGGTGTGAGATGATGTTTGGATGGATGACCTGGTCAGGTACTATATGACTGGGCAAGTTCCCGAAGATGTGGATAGGGCGAGAAAAATAAAGTTGAGGGCTCCAAGGTTCCAAATGCTTGATGGAAGGTTATACAAAAGAACATTTGGTGGTCCAATGCTGAGATGTTTGACCAGGGCAGAGGCGGAAAGAGTAATAGCCGAAGTTCATAGGGTGTCTGTGCAGCCCACCAAATGTCCAGGACACTCGCCCAAAGGATCATCTTGCTGGGTTATTTTTGGCCTATAATGAACCAAGATTACGAGAAGTATGTCCAGAGGTGCAAGACTTGCCATGTGTTCTACAAGTTTTCGAGAAGGCCTGCAACATACTACCACCGAGTTTCCAATGTTATTCCATTCGCAAGGTTTGGGATGGACATCATTAGAGCCTTCCCTCAAGCTCAAGCGAGAAAGAAATATGTAATGGTTGCGATCGACTACTTCACAAAGTGAGTAGAGGCAGAGGCATATTGATAACTCGGGTTTGGCTTGGTTTTTTTATTCTTTTTTAGGCATTTTTAATATTTTTAGAGTTTAATTGTCTTTTACCTTAGTTTTATTTTAATTCTTATTTTTACAATCTTTTTATTTTCTTTCCAAAATTGTTGTTTTTAATCATTTTTTTTACATCATATTATTTTTAGTTTATTTTTCCTAACCCAAGTTATCTGATATATTATTTTTTTGGAGAAAAATGTAGCAAGAAGCCAAATTGAAGATCATGTCTAGAAAAAGAGATTGAATTTGGTGGAGAGCCCAAACCCATTATCAAAAACGTGTTTAGCCCTATGATCCATCAATGAAATAAAAATAGAGAAAAGACTTGGTCTTAGTCATCTTTTGCATATTTTAGGTCCATCGAGCACTTTAAGAAGGGAAAAGTGATGAATTGATGCTGCGTATCCTTTTTTTTAGTTGCATTCCCCTTTCCCCTTTTCTCCTCGCTAAGTCTGAGTTAGTTAATATTGTCATATCATATAGATGCATCGAGGACTATGCATAATTTAAGTGTGGGGGGAGATTCTCATGTTTATGTCATTGTTTGGGAGGTTGATTTTTGGGCACTTTTTTTTATAAGGTGGGTTTATAAGGTGCACTTTGTTTTTCTTAATGATGATAGAAAAGATTCAAATGGTTTCTTTTTGGTCTTTTGAACGAGGACGTTCAACTCTTAAGTGTGGGGGTATTTGATAACTCGGGTTTGGGTTGGTTTTTTTTATTCTTTTTAGGCATTTTTAATATTTTTAGAGTTTAATTTTTAGTCTTTAAGCTTAGTTTTATTTTAATTCTTATTTTTACAATCTTTTTATTTTCTTTCCAAAATTGTTGTTTTTAATCATTTTTTTACATCATATTATTTTCAGTTTAGTTTTCCTAACCCAAGTTATCAGATATCTTATTTTTTGGAGAAAAATGTAGCAAGAAGCCAAATTGAAGATCAAGTCTGGAAAAATAGATTGAATTTGGGTCAGAGCCCAAACCCATTATCAAAAAAGTGTTTAGCCCATCCATTTATGATCCATCAATGAAATAAAAAAAGAGAAAAGAAAGAAACGATGTTTGTTCTTCGTCAAAAGAGAAACGAGCGGCTAAGACAACTCCAAGGTTGAAGACCAATTCCTCCAACGTCTCTCTATCAATGCTGCGTTAAATAACTCTCCAACGGCTCCAATATCACTCGAATTCTCAACGGGAAAACTCTCTCCGTGCTATAAATTGAAGGCAAATTGCACAATTCAAAGGGGGGAACAACAGAGGGGGCATCGCACCAAACAAGAAAGTGAGCAGCGGCTTTGACCGCTGCAATTTACGCCACCGGAGAAGAAAGCAGACGGCGGCCGACCACGGCTCGCCGGCGTTCGACGATGGTCGGCGGTGATAGGTGTGGCAGTTCCTTCAAGCTCCAATTACTTCAATTTCATCTTCTTCTCTAATTGGTAACCCTATATTTGTCAATTTCTTTTTCTTCTCCAATTTGTTTGTAAAAGTGTTGTTTCAATTCAAATTTACAGTTTTTCCCTTGTTTGTGTTAATTTCAAAAATTCCAAAATGGTTGATGTTCTTTTACGGGTTTTTTATGCTATATTAAATCCCTTATGAATGAGAATGAATTCTTACTAGTTTCTTTAATTAATGCGCAAATTGATGTTAAATTGGTTACAACAACAACAACCCAGTTAAATCCCACAAGAGTAGGGTCTGGGGAGGGTGTGTGTACGCAGACCTTGCCCCTACTCGAAAGTAGAGAGGCTGTTTCCAAAGAGACCCCCGTCTCAACGTCGAAAGTTGCATTGCTTGACTAACTGCTACTTCATTAATTAAAGAAGCGCAGACAGTTTAGAGATCCATTTTGATTTATTCCATCACACCCCAAAGCCAAAAAATGGTGAAATTTTGACTCCATCGGAGATGATGTTAAATTGGTTGAATTATAAATTTGATTTTATAAGTAGGTTGGTATGTCGAATTCGGTTATCATTGAAGCTAATTTAGCTCCATATTTTAGTTAAATGATTCTCGAATTCATACGTGAATCTTTTTTGTGACTTGTGTTTTGTAAAATTTTTAGGTAAATGAACTTCTTAGCCACATAAGTTGAACGTTTTCCTTAAAATTCGTTTTAGAGTGATTGTTTATGTCTTGGTGTTCTTGTTTGTTATTTTCATAAAAATTGGGATTGTTTAAGCGCAATAAACAACTCTTGATTTAATGAAAATATGTAATGTTTTTCTTATGTGAATAGATTACAATTCTTATGCTTGAGTAGTTCATGGAGACCTGCAAAATATTTTCATCATTAGACGTTAAAGTTTATTAAAGTGTATCAAATGTTCTTCATGAATACTTTGTGTATGGGAGTTAGAATGAAAGAAAGATTCGCTCTTTTATAAACTTTTTCATCTTTTGGAATCATTGTTTGAGTGCTTGAGCTGAGTGGGGGTTCAAAGTGATCCAAAAGGCCTTTGAATATTTGACTTCGGGCCTTATAGAGAGTTGACGATCCTCTATATGTGGTCAAGGATATGAATCAACCCGAGCCTTTGAATTCTTTTCTATTTTTAAGTGCGTAAGTTACGTAATATATTGTCTACGTGCCTATCATACGTGTAATGTTCAATTTGTGTTTTTTCTTTTTTTCATTTTGTTTTGGGTTCTTGGCGGTGTTTCTTGGGCTACCTCAGTTGGAGAAGTTGATTATCTTTTGAGCTTGTTTCCCCCATTTTTATTAAAAACACCAAAAAAATAAGAAAATATAAAAAACCAAAAAATATTTATTTATTTTATTCAACAACCCCCCTTTGTGTTTTAAGTTATAAATATACGTTTTTATACTTTATTTACTTTTATATACTTAAGTATTTGTTTTGTTTTTATAAGTTATATTATAAGTTCTTTGTTTATATAAGTTTTTATATTTATTTAGTTATAGGTTTTAATATAAGTTTTATCATATGTGTAGTAGTTAATTTTTATTTTTATTTTTTTAGTGACAACGTGTTTGCATGCTATTTTGATTTTAAAAAGTACAAACCTTCTCTGTGAGATCGACCCTTACTTGCCCTAGCTATAGTTTTTATTTGATTATTTATTGGGGGTTAGATAAGGATTTTATAAATTTTTAATTTGTTTTGGACCTCACGACAAGTCCCCACCACATATGCAACCATTACAACCAAGCAATGCCAACGCTTCGTTTCGAAGAACATCATCACTCGGTTCGGGTCTCCACGAAACATCATGACGGATAACGGGCCTCAATTTCGGAATCCAGGGTTCACCAAATACTTGGAGGACTTCGGGATTACTCATAACAAGGCTTCCGTGGCCTATCCGCAAGGGAATGGCCAGGTGGAAAATGCAAACCGCACAATAGTCGATGGTATCAAGAAGCGGTTAGGGGAGGCAGGAACGAATTGGTTGGAAGAGTTGCCACATATCATCTGGGCATACTGGGTCACTTCGAGAAGGGCTACACGGGAGACGCCTTTCGTCCTTACATACGGGTGTGAGGCCAGACTACCCATCCAAGCAAAAATAATGACCTTCCGGGAAAAGATCTACGAGGAGAAAGGGAATGAAGAGGACGATATGGCAGAGTTGAACTTGCTGGAGGAAAGGCAGATGGTCGCCGAGGCTAAAATGATAGAGTATCAACAAGCAGCCAAGGCCTACCATGATAACAGGGTAGGGCCTCAGTATTTCCAAGTGGGTGATGAGGTCCTGAGACGAAGGGAGGCCAGCAAACCAGGAGACGGGGGAAAGCTTTCAAAGAAATGGGAAGGTCTGTATAAGGTCACGACAATATTACGTCCTGGGACATACAAGTTAGAAACAATGGAAGGTCGAGAGTTAGAAAGGTGTTGGAATTCCCACCACCTTAGAAAATTCTACCGATAGGCCAAAATTGGCAGGGTATGTACTTGTAATACTTCGTCGATGATAAATAAAAGATTTCTCCAACAATACTTGTGTTGCCGGGTCTATAATACTAAAATAACCTATCTTGATGTAAGAGGCAAGGTTAAAGTAAAAAAAAGGTATATCCTTGAGATAGGAGCCTTGATGTTGAGGTATAGCCTTGAGATAGGCTGGGTGTGGAAGAGGACTCACGTCCATACTTACATGGATCCCTACCAAATTTTCGTTTGGATAGGGTCAAAAAGATGCCAAAAGAAAAATCGTTTACCGTCTTGCATGAGCCATCCTTTGCGGATTGAAAGGTCTAGGGAAGACTAAAATTTACTTCAAACGCATAACATATGGACATGTAGGATTGGATGAGGGCTGGTTCTCACCGGCATACCCCCACGAGGGAAGATTGGGTTGGATAGGTCAACCTAATGATTAGAGAATGGCACATTAAAAGACTTAAAACCTGGAAGAGGGACCCTGGAAGAAGGGTGTTGCCTGGAAGAGGGCTGAACCTTGGAGAGGATCCGCGACCATAGGACATGGTCAAAATCTCCGAAGAAAGATCGGTTCTTGATGTTGAGACTTAAGACGAAAATCGTTTGTAACGCCTTGAGACCCGGTCTATTAGAATTGAATTAATTTAATTAATTAATTACTTACTCGACCGGGGTTGGGAAACTAAATCCTTAGAAAAATTATTTGATCACCTCTTAATATTCGTCACGACTGTCTAATTCCAGAAATGCAAATGGATCTCAATGCGGACCCGTTCGGGGAAACAAACACGTATCGTTTGGGTCAGATTTTAGACAACAGAGTAGTATTTAGGGAGATAACTCCCCATTTAATTCTTTCAAAAACCCACGCCACACACACACCCTTCATTTCCCCCACTTTAATACTCCATCATTTTCCATTTAATTACCCCATTAATCCCCACCATTATTCACTCAATATAATAGCTCTTCCCCCATTCATGTTCTTCATCATTTGTAACCCCCATCTCTTGCACTCACACACTCCCTCTTCCTCTTCCTTCCCTTGTTCGGCCCACAGTAGCAACCAGGCGAGAAGATTCCGGTGAGTAGACGGGGAGAAGGAGGTTCACGCAAGAAGTTCGTCCGTTCATCGTTTGTTCACCGTTCGTTAGCCGTTCATTCATCCGTTTCCGTTATCATTAATCTCTGCGTTTAGAGGTGAGTATGTTGCCCTCTAACTTTAGAATTCATAGTTCATTCATATCGTTATATTCATAGGATTGCCCGGCTAAACCTACGTGTGTCTGCGTTATCATGACTTTTCTGTTACTTAGAACGTTTCGATTACGAACTTGTTAAGGTAATTGTTTTGGAACCCTTCAAATTCATAAAATTCTTCATGTAAGGAAGTTAAACGTAATTTCAAACTTCCAACGCAAGGGTAGCAATTGGTCAGGCAAAACTACGAACCAGCGTGCTCCGATAATCGATTATCGGGACATGATAATCGATTATTTGGCCACTCTCAAACTTCCGAACTTTGCAGCAGAGGATGACAATCGATTATCTCATTATAATAATCGACTATCAGCCCCTGCTAGACTTTGGGTGCAAAATGGAATCAACTGATAATCGATTATCTAGAAGAGTTAATCGATTATCAGACTCCTCGTTACTTTGGTTACAGAATCCGACCCACCTGATAATCGACTGTCACCTTGGGACAATCGACTATCAGAGGCTGCAGAACCTTGAGAAAGGAACTGCCAAGATAATCGATTATCACCAACAAATAATTGATTATCAGCCAGCTCCAACCCAGGGCCATCATGCTGAACAAGTCGTTTCCACACGGAATCAAAATTATATGTATGCGTTGAACTCAACTTAATTCATCAACCAATGCATTCATATCATCATGTATATCCTAGACGCATGTTGAGGATCATGGCATACTTTGCATACCGCGACAAGAGGTCAAGCCTAGTGCGCCTCTTCTGCGGGCCCGTCCAGGAGTCTTTAGGATCCAACGGGTTTCATCAGGAGGGCTTGTGTACGTACATGGTAGCTAGGCTTTCAGCTACTACCCACATTTCTAGTCTCCATCAGGAAGACTAAGGCGTTCCTCGGCTCATCTACCACGTGGGGATGATCACCGAAGGGCAGGAGGTCCCTGCGCAGTCTAACTCATGCATCATGGAGCGGAGGAGTTCAGTGGCGACTAGATCTCCGAACCCATGGTTGCGAAGCGCTGGATCGAGCGCGTAAGTCGAGTCCTTGGAACCTTGCGGGTTCCAATGGAGCAGAGGGGTGACTTAGCCATCGCCCTACTTCAGGATGTTGCCTATGATTGGTGGAAGCGCGCGGGAGGGAACGTCTTGGAGCCAGTACCGTGGGCAACATTCGACGAGCTTTTCTGCGAAGAGTACGTGTTGAATATAAGTGAGCCTTAGAGGCCAACTTATGATTCCACATCTATACTATATCAAGAACAATAGGCCCTAAAGATTGTTTAAGTCGTCTCGTGTGATTTAAACATAAGCTTTAGTCCATAGAGTAGGCGCTCTAGTAACACAGATGAGAACTACGACGTTCTGATTATGAGGCTGTTACAAAGATAGAGGCTACATCTAAAATATCCTTAGTCGAATATTATGACAATACGGACATCATAATATATCAAGACTAATACGTATGAGATGAGATAGCTGCGTCTCATAGGCTATAGATAAAGTGTTATCTGAATCCATACGTAGGCAACCATATTGGATATGTTGCTGGATTGACCCACTATGAGAATAATATATGGGTTTGAGTTAAAGTGTTAATATTATTCTCATGCGACCATTAGTATAACTATCCTTAGACTTGAAGTCATTACATTCTTTGGTAAGTTGAGTTGTATACTTTGAGGCATGATTTATGCCATCTGAAATATTGGTGGATGTACAGTTATGTTTTGGGTATGCAATGAAACTTAAGTGAAGATGTGAATGACGTAGACAGAATTTATCCCTTCTTTAATGAAGTATAATATCTTAGGGCTCACTGATTGATGTGACTTGGGAAGTGCATGGCCATGCCCAAATAAATATGTTATTTGAATCCCACAAGCCAGTCGAAGAATCAGTAAACCATCGATTTAACTTTAACAAGGTGACACACCCCATACCTTGTGTTAAATCAAGATATTAGTGATAAAGGGATAAGGGTTATACAATAGGATGTGTCATTGAAGGAATTGTTCCAAGAGCTTTAATCTATAATTTAGGGGTGATAATGTGTTGCTAGATACCGCTTATCACTTGTAGTATTTAATCGATACTATGGCCAATTTTATAGATGCCTAGAATAGGGTCACACACATAGAACATATGAAAATGTAGAATATTTAAGTGGAGTAAAGTTGTACTTTATTTATATGTTGTGTATATTATATTGTGTGACAATATGATTAGATACACAAACACATATATAAATAAATATTTATATTTGGACATTTTAATTATGTGATAATTAAGTTTGTCAAATATATTTAATAATAATAAAATATATATATTCGGATATATATATGAATAATAAATTGTTTATTATTTTAATATTATTATTAAGGAACGAAATATATATTTAATATTTGGATAATTATATGATAATTAAGTTTGTCAAATATTGTTTAAGGAACAAAACATAACATAATTATTATATATATACATATATCTGCGTGTATGTATATATATATATATATATATATATATATATATATATATATATATATATATATATATATATGTATGTATATGTATGTCTGTATGTATGTATGTATGTATATGTGTTCGGCGTGTATATATATATATTTATATATATGTGTTTCGTATATATTATATATATATAATAAATGTTATATTATTTATTTTGTGTTAATTATATGATAATTAGAGTTGGCAAAATAAATTGGAAGCTTCCTTAAAGTGCCATTTGAAATTTCCTAAGTAGAATAAGAATGAGATTTGATTTCCTTCCTAAACTCTAAAAGGTACATTCCTATTAGGAATATGAATGGGGATTATACTCCTTATAAATAGGAGATCATCCCACCCCTTTTATGTGTGGAGAATTTCGGCCCTAGCAATTTTAAGAGAGAAAAATTTGTTTTGTTCTCTTAATGCTTTACACCAAATATTTTATATTTTTTAGAAATATTCTAGAGTAAAATTACTAGCATAATTTTCTCTAGAACGCTCTTCATTGTTCGTGTGTCTCAAATGGAGGTCATATACTTTTGTGGCTAGCTTTTGGATCAATCCATCAACCTACACATATCGTTGCTTGCTCGCCAAGAAAGGTATATTTCTCAACAATAACTTATAATAATCATAAGAGGTCCTGGGTGGATCTACGTTTGGACATCAAAATTTTTATATTTCCGCTGCCCTATCCAAGCGTAGAGTACGTGCCCAAGCACTTTATAGAGGAGAAGCGAGACGAGTTCATGACATTCACTCAATGTGAACTTACACTTCCGGAGTATCGTCAAAAATTCGACGAGCTGGCCGTGTTCGGCCGATACCTGATACCTACGATGGAGAAGCGGTGAAAGCGCTTCAGGGAGGGATTACACCCTGACTTGTCCTCCGGGCTGGTCTCTACACCTAGGAATGATATCAACGACCTGTACAAGCAGGCGTTGGAGCTGCAGGCAGCCCTACTCAGGAAAGGCCGCGTACGAGCAGGCCAAGACGACGCATCCTCGTCCACCTCCGCCACCCATGCCTAGCTCTAGGAGCAAGAGGTCTCCCTCCGTGCTAAGCAGCTCGCACACAAGCAAGAAGACCAAGTCAACACCAGCACCTACACAGGAGAGCGGGAGGAACCCAAGTCAAAGCGGATACCGGTACTCGATCTGCACCCATTGCGGTCGAAGGCACTCCGGAGAGTGTTGGTTTACTCAGGGTTTATGCCTTGGGTGTGGTCAGGCCGGGCATTTCCGTAGGGATTGTCCGACGAACCCTGGCGAGGCGTTTACGACAGCACCCGTAGCTCTAGCTCCAGCCGCCCAGCCTGCCCAGAGCCAGAGATCAGTAGCAGCGTCCAACCAGCCCAAAAGACCGACACCGAGCGCGCAGTTTGGGGAGGCTCCAGCTCGCACATACGCAATGCACGGACGCACTGAGCAGCCCGCTTATGATATGATCATGGGTATGTTCACATTGTTCGATACCTCCAAATCCGATTGAGTTGACCCAGAAATCTAACTTGTCGTATTCGAGTATACCTATGCCTATTATGTCGGATATTCCGAGAGAGAACCGAAGAATCCATGCACACTCGTTATCATCATCTTTTTAGCGACCAATGACGAGATAAATTTCGAGGACGAAATTTTCTTAAGGGGTGGATAATTGTAACGCCCTGAGCTTGTTGTTGAGCATTCCCTTGAGGCCAACATTCCCAATGGCCATGACCACAACCACCACACATGAAACACCACCGAGTGGCCCATTGTAATATTGCTCCATTTGCAAGGACGATTTCCAGATTTCGGAGGTGTCTTTTAGAGACCATATCTCACAAACCGGAGATCGGAATTAGGTAATTCCAACTCTCACAGCTAGATATTGATGTCCATAAAGACATATAAAAAATTTAGAGCCACTAAAGAACGTTTGCTACCTGTTTGGAGACAAATTCAGCAAGGTAGACAGAATTCGCCCAGGATTGTGTTATCAACTTCGGGAGGGCGTATCTCACAAACCACAACTCGGAATTGAGTGAAATCAGCGGCCACGTGTAGAAAAACGTCAAACTTTCATACTGGAAAATTTCGTTTCAAAATATGTTGTGTAACTTCCTCCGTGCTCAATTGTTTGGAGCTGAATGTTTCTGGAAAAAAAATTCAGCAACCTTGTTTCGGGCAACGTTTGTGAAGCCGGTCCTCAAGGTGATCGTCGAGACTTAAGGAAGTCTTCGAATATAGCTCTGATACCAAATGTTGTACCCGAGACCCGGGGTATTGTCAAGTAATCAATTTGATGGCGGGTTTACGGAGGAAATGGAAGCAAGAAGGAAACAACTTTGAACTCCAAAGTTCAGAAACTAGTGATAGTCGATTATCATTAACTGATAATCGATTAACAAGAAATTGTTTCCAAACCAAGAATGTTCAGAGATGCCCGATAGTCGATTATCACTTTTATGATAATCGATTGTTGGAAATGGCTGGGTAAAATATGGAGGTGATGAAGGAGTTCTTTTTGGTATTTTGATTTATGAAGATAGAATAGAATGTGGCTTAGGAAGAGAAAATGGAGAGGAGCAAAATGGGCAGAAAACAAGGATGGATAAACCAAATAATGAATAAGATATAAACACACTCTTACTATATTTGGGGCTGTTATCTATTTCACACAATAATAATCAATACTAATGTATAAAATAGACTCCTAACACACACTCAAAAGTAGCCAACTTTAGAGATATTTCATTAGGAAATTTGGCTAAAATAGCATCACACTATTTTAAGAGAATACTCAAAAAGAGTAAACAATATTTTCATTCAAAATAATCTGCTTTACAATGGCCTCATGGCCGAGATTATATACAACAAGCGGAAGGAAAAAAACAACAATGGAAGCTTCCTTTCTTCTTCCTAAATCACATGTTTGACATTAATGCACAACCATCCATTTGAGTAGAATTCTAGGACAAAGATGGTGGATTTTGTTTGGCTTTTCTTGCATAAGGATTTCAGCCATATGTGGATTAAGTCAAGGACATTATGTGGCTATGATGAAGCATTCCTTGGCCTATTTTGAGGGGTATATTTCGGCCTTAAATGGGAAAGAACAAGGAAAGAGACACAATGTGGCTAGTCTTGGATTTATTGCATAATAGGACAATTCAGCACTATTCCCTTTTGGACTTTGAAAAGGGGTATTGGCTTTATTCATGAGTGGGGTTTTAGGGATGTATTTTGGCATGGAAAAGTCCTCCTTTTTGGTGTAAAACTCGGCCCTATTATGGTGATACAAAGGAAACAACATGGCCTGACTTTTAGTGAATAATAGGACAAGAAGTTACTATTCAATCAAAGACCTTTTGCTTATTTTTGTCCCTTTGTTGTGTGTGATGATTTAGGCCTGCTTTTGGGAAGAAAATGGTAGGGAATTTCGTGGGAAAGGTGTAGGAAAATAAGGGGAAGGTCTTATTTAATGAAAGGAACAAAAGAAGTAGAAAATAACACACAAGGATTGCCTTTTTGGTCCTCATTTTCAACCAAGGGTAAAAAAAGGAGGGAAAAGACTTCATTTTGATTATGAAATGAAGATTAAATGCTTTTTGGATATTTTGGGAGATGTTGGGTTTTAGTGGAGCCATCCAGGGGTGCAACATACTCCCCTTCTTCGAAGAAAGTTTGTCCTCAAACTTTCGCACCACCGTGAAAGATTGGGGATTCATATAAGAATTCCCGGATCAAATGGGAAATTCAATGAACCACCAATAATGAGGCTCCTTCCGGAATTAGTGGACACCTCGTTGTGTAATTTCCGGAACATGATGCCATTCCTTGTAAGAACCTGCTTCAAACATACCTCAAAGATGAGATAAGATTTTCCCTCACCGAAAAGAGGATAATACTCTATGGAAATCACTTCCTTAGAATATATATCTTCCGGTGTGGCTTCCTCTATAACTACCTCATCAACGTAGTCATCATGAATAAGGAAAGAATCATTATAGTGTGATTCTTCCTGAGCATTAGAAGCTGGTTCTTCTACGAAGACGTCATCTTCATTTTTGACAAGAATATCAAAGACATCTTCCTCAATGACAACTTGGTCACATGAGCTTCTCTTTTCCTCCTCATGAATCATGACCCACTCTTCATATGGTATGGCATACTTATTTGAACATTCCCAATGGCCATGACCACAACCACCACACATGAAACACCACCGAGTGGCCCATTGTAATATTGCTCCATTTGCAAGGATGATTTCCAGATTTCGGAGGTGTCTTTTAGAAACCATATCTCACAAACCGGAGATCGGAATTAGGTAATTCCAACTCTCACAGCTAGATATTGATGTCCATAAAGACATATAAAAAATTTAGAGCCACTAAAGAACGTTTGCTACCTCTTTGGAGACAAATTCAGCAAGGTAGACAGAATTCGCCCAGGATTGTGTTATCAACTTCGGGAGGGCGTATCTCACAAACCACAACTCGGAATTGTGATAATATAAGTTTCTTGCACTGTCTCTCTCTAAATTCTATATATTAAATCCTAATTCTATACCTTAAGAGTGGTTCTCTTAAGTGGGAGTTTTAGGTTCTAGACATATTAAATAAGTTGAGTGATTCCTTATTTTAATACTAGAGTTTAACCCGAGTGAAGATAAGTGTGTGTGATTCCTCTTATATTCACTTGATAAATGCTTCTTTCCCTCTACTTTGTTTCCTCCTGAATTCAGCCTCCCCTATATTTCTACATCCTTCTCTCCTTCTTCCTCTTCTTAAGTTGATATCCTAGACTACCCCGGGTCTCGGGTACAACATTAGAGCATGAATTAAAAGTTCAAGCAATATCTTTAGGATGGGTCAGTCCGGCATCCTATTATATCCAGATAATATCTGCCCATGTGCGGATGTAAACACACCGTCATTGACTATAAGACTAAGTCAAACATCCAACACACACTAGTCTCACATGTTAATACTCGACTTAGGACATTGAGATAAATATTTATTTCAAGATGTTAGTCTCATCAGAAGAATAACACTATTTGATAAATATCTTTAAATATAAATCTAGGAATATAATATTTGTTTACATTAGCATGAGAAGTGTAAACATATTATATCTGCCTATACATGATAGAATAATGATAAAATAGTGGGCCATCAGGGCACAACTCCAACAAAACCATTTTGTTTTCATTGACTTCTCGAAAGTTGATTTTCTGCTGGCCAATTTGCGGTGGAATGATCACCTGTTAAACCACGAGTACGCCTTAACGGCCAGTACCCCGCAGTTAGAAAGGGACTGCGAAACACTCCTCCAGGGCGATCCCCACACCGGGGTGAAATTTTCCTTCGGGAGCTGGGTGCGTAGACTTAACCAGGGCAGTGAGGATACCTCAAACGCCCGTGAAGCAGGTGACATAGGGTATCCTCCCCAAGTAACGATGCAGACGCCGGGTGCCGTCATCGCTCAGGTTCGATTTCATTTCTTTTATGCATTTTGTTTTTTTACCATCAGTACTTAACGAATTTCTCTTAATCCTTCATATATGCATTTTGATTCTTACGAATTTCCAACGATGACCGGTACAACTTGCCCAAGCAGCTCCTAGCCGATTACCTCTGCCAAAACCTTCAAGGTCCAACCTAAAACCGTTGAGATTCTAGACGAAGAGGAAACTTAGCCCACCGCAGAGGCTAAAAAGAATCCCTCGCCAGACAAGGGAAAGAAGCCCCGGGTGAAAAAGGTGGCAACCACCATCCCACTGTCAAGAGGAAAAGTGGGGAAGGCCAACCGGGTTCTCCTTTGGTGGAGGACCTGTGGGTTCAGCTTCGCCTCAGACTGAAAGTGGTATGTCCTTTCCCATACCTGGTACATACTTCTTCGGCGTTTAACATTTTTCATACTCGCCACATGTTTTTCCTTTATCTTTTTGCATCTTGGTGAGGTGGGCCGGATGTTACTGACTGTCTAAACGAAGGCTCTCCCTCCAGATCTACCCGGCTGGAGGAGAAAGTGAAAGAAGGGGAGAAGAAGGAACGAGAGCTGAGAGCCATCATAATGAGGCAGTGACAAGCTCGCGAAGCTAATCAAGGCTGGCGGGGCTGAAAACCTTCAGCTGAAGGATGAAAATTGCTAGTTGATGGATGAGGTCTCCAAACTAAAGCTGGAGCTGGAGGAGGCGCTGGAGCCGAAGGAAAGGAAGCTGCTCAGTTGGGCCCAGGTGTGGGTGGAGGAAAAAAGGCTGAAGTTTCCTAGGTCCTAACATATACCTTAGAGGCAACAATGCAGTCCTTCCAGCTTCGTTACCGAGTGCCGGAAGGGAAGAAGATAATCGCCGCCGTGGGCTCCTTTGGCTTCAAGATGGGCTAGATAAGAGACTGAGTGGCGACCCATCACATTCTAGCAGCTCGGGACCTGGAGTTCTGTATTACTTCTTATCGCCTTGCTCCAATCCCAGAAGATGAACTGCCACCCCTTTCCCCTTAGAGTAGTTTTGGAATTTCATGAAACTCAATGTATTTCCTCGGATATGCCTGGTTGAACTTGTAAAACTTTTATCCTTTTGAATCTTAATGCTCTTCCTTCTTTACCCGGTGTGCTTTTCGTACTTCTGTTGCATGTCTTTGGTTTTCTAACTTCTTTCTCGGTGTATTAGCTAGCCGCTTGGCGTTAGGAATTCCTTAGCATCTTTATCCATTTTAGTGCTTTGAAAGATCCATGACATGCTTACCCAATGATCTTTTATAACTTAGAAGTTCTTAAGCCTTTGAAGATCTCATATCACCTATACCCTGTTAGCTTTATGAACTTTACGTCATTCACACTCTTTGAAACACCTTACCTGGTAAGGGTTAACAAAATTTTTAGTACCACTTTTGTATCTCCATTTAGATGTTGCTTCTGGTGTGCCTAGCACCCGATTACCTTTTTTTGTTGAACGGTAGGTTGTAGCTGGGCACACCTGTAACCTAGTGATTATCCAAAGTGTTTCTAGCTCGGCCACGTTAACACTATAGATTTCAACCATGTCAGATGGTTTCGAGCCTTGTTTAAGGCTCATATGCACCCCTCTTCCAGGGCCCCCTCTTCCGGGTGATTAAATCTTTTATGGCCCTTTCATAGGTTACTATCCCGGGTTAATGTCCTTGGCTCACTACCCATTCAAGTCTTCCCTGAGGAGGGGGATACCGACCCAGTCAATTTAGGAATCAATGCGATGAATGATTCCTTTTTTTCCTAGGCATCTTTTTGTTCCTCACTCGGTCTGACCGTTCCAGCATGCTCTCCCTTCCTAGTTAGATTTCATGAGACTGTGTAAGTACGGTCCCGGTTTTTTTATACCGAGCAAGGCTGATGTTGTAACGAGCGTGCCAGATACGGGCCTGTGTCTCAATTGGCTTGTTTGGGTTGGATTCAATCCACCCGGATGGCCTTATTGGATTTGTTCAACCCATCACCTCTTTTGTTACTGGGTAGATGTTTAAAGGTTGAACATTTGCTTCATTAATAACGCAATAGCCTTGCCTAGTATTACAATTATTTGTAGAACTTCCTCAAATGATGTGACTTCTAATGTCTTTCGATTGCTTCACCTTCCAATGTTTCCAACTTGTGTGTACCCGGGCGTTAATGCACTCACCGGTATGGTCGTTCCCAATTTTTGGCCAGCTTACCTTTGTTGTCTGGTTTGCTGGTCTCTCTTCTCCATAGGACTTCATCACCAACTTGGAAGTATCGTGGTCCAACTTTATTGTCATGATACTTTTTTACCACTTGTTGATACGTGCTTATTTTCACTTTCACGGCCATCCTTCGCTCTTCGACTAAGTTTAGTTCAGCCAAGTGATCTTCATTTGGTTCTGGTTGATAGTTGGCCTGATATATATCCGGGAGCATGCCCGAAGACTCTCCGTAGCCCGCCAAGGGATAGACGGATCAGGGGAATAAAGCCCAAGTGTGGTGACATTAATTGGGTTGAAACTTCTCCATTCTCCTGCCTTAGAACCTAACCCAACACCATGGTTGTCCTACACCCACCCTAGGTTGAGCCCACACTCCCCATACCTTCCCTAAACATCCAAAATATTTCCTTTTCAAATAAAGTTTTTCCTACTCTTATTTTAGCCCTGGCCGAAAATAAGAGTGTGTAAACCAAAACCTTTTTGTTTGTTGTTATTTTCCTTATTTTAAGCCTTTTAATAAACCAGTAAAACCCTCTCTTCCTTCCTTTCATTCCCTGCCTAAATAAACCTCACAATCCCAACACAACACCCACAAAGAGCCAAAACCATGACCCACCTCCAGCCCCTACTTCCTGCCCATGTTTCCCTCACAATAACCCAAAGCCATAACTCCAAAATACCCATAAATAATACCCAGCCCTGTCCCCTTTTAATGACCAGAAACAACCCTCCATTCTTACCCAAATAATACCCACAAAACCCAGGAAAACAACCACTACAAACCTAAAACCCAAAACCCCAAAACCCCCAACCCCATCCCTGATTTTATTCCACTTAGGAGACAGGATTCAATGAGTGTTACCCCATGCTTTGGAGGAGGATGTTGCTAGGAAGTTTCCTTATGTCTACATTCAATGTATTGTGTATTATCTCCCCCTTCCCCTGCCTATATAACTCAGGCCTTATGGCCATTGTAACATAACTTTTGAATATTAAAACCTTTTACTCTTTGAGTATTTATAAAATAGTGTGATGCTATTTTAGCCAAATTCCTAATTCTATATTGATGTACCCCTGGATGACTCCACCAAAATCCAAACTCTCCCAACATATCCAAAAGTTTTCTTTCTTTTCTTTTATCCAAAATAAAGTGTTTTCACACCATTTTAACCCCTCATCGAAATTAAAAGTCAAAACCTTTGTTTCTTGTTTTTGTCTTTTCAAAAACCTTTTACCCCAATAATGCCTTCCCTTCTTTTCTTCTAATCCTTATTCTGAACCCCTAAATAATCGATTATCCTTAATTGATAATCGACTATTGAAGTCTGCAGATTCTTCTTCAAAGTCCATAACTTCTCATAATCGATTGTCAATAACTTGATAATCGATTATCGTCACCCTCAGAAAATATCCAATTCCGAATAAGTCCTTGTAAATCGATTGTCTTGTAGTGTCAATCGATTATCGGGTTCCTCAGAACATTCCCAGTTTGAGCTAAACTCAATTAATCGATTTGCTAAATGTGCTAATCGATTATTCCTACGTCTCTGAACCCTGAGTGAATCAGTTCCTGTTTGCTCATCCTAAGATTGGATATAAAGCTGAAATTATCCCCTGATTTTTAACAAAGAATAAAGTCTTTTGTTTCACAAAGCAAAAGCATAATCACTTTTGAAACAAAGGAACAAAATCAGAAACAAAGTCATTGAATGAATAATGCTGTTTTGGCATTTTATTCACAATTGTCAAAAGCTTGATTTCCCTTTGATTTCTTCCATAAAGGCATGAAATTTCTGCCCAAATAAACCCAAAGAAGATCAGCTCAAAATCAGGAGAAGCATCATGGAAAATCAACTCACATGGATGAGCATTAAGCATTGATTTGTAGGAAAGTATGAAACTTCCTTGTTGTATTCTTCCTTCCTTTTTCTTGTATTTTTCCTTATTTTTTGTTGTATAAATACTTCAGCCATGAGGCCATTGTAACACACCAGATTGTATTGAATGAAAAACTTTGTTTACTCTTTTGAGTATTCTCTTAAAATTGTGTGATGCTATTTTAACCAAATTTCCTAATGAAATATCTCTAAAGTTGGCTACTTTTGAGTGTGTGTTAAGGAGTCTATTTTATACATTAGTAGTGATTATTATTGTGTGAAATAGATAACAGCCCCAAATATAATAAGAGTGTGTTTATCTCTTATTCATTATTTGGTTTATCCATCCTTGTTTTCTACCCATTTCGTTCCTCTCCATTTTCTCTTCCTAAGCCACATTCTATCCTATCTTCATAAATCAAAATAACAAAAATAACTCCTTCATCACCTCCATATTTTACCCAGCCATTTCCAACAATCGATTATCATAAAAGTGATAATCGACTATCGGGCATCTCTGAACATTCGTGGTTTGGAAATCATATCTTGTTAATCGATTATCAACTATCACTAGTTTCTGAACTTAGGAATTCAAAGTTGCTTCCTTCTTGTATCCATTTCCTCCGTAAACCCTCCATCAAATTGATTACTCGATAAGACCCCGGGTCTCGGGTACAACATATATCTTAAGAGTGGTTATCTTAAGTGTGAGTTTTAGGTTCTAGATGTTTGATTAAGTGTGTCATATCTTAATTAAATTCTAAATTCAACCCCAAGTTAGGATAAGAGTGTGTCATATCTCTTAATCCATCCCTGATTTATCCATTTCCTTCTTGGTTTATCCATCCCTGATTTTTCTCCAATTTCATACCTCCTCATTTCTCCTCTTAATCTCACTCTTTTCTTCCAATTAAAATACCCAAAAGAACTCACTCATCAGCCCCATATATTTCCAGTCCATTCCCCCACAAAAACACCCTTCGTGGTGCCCAGAATTCTGCCAAATAATCGATTATCATTCCCCACAATCGATTATCAGTTCCATTGGAAACACCCGCAGGGATCAATACTCGATTATCCTTTCCAGATAATCGACTATCACTCTTCCCCAGAAATCTGCAACCCTCTATAATCGATTATCACCATACTGATAATCGACTGTCAATCCCTCCTGAAAAATCCAAGAAGCTGCACCATCTGACAATCGATTATCTAAGATAGACGATCGATTATCCTCTTATCCTGAAAACAAAAGGCTTTGTTTCTTGAGTTTGAACTTAATACCGTCATACTCGGAGTTGAGATATAACACTGATTGCCTTGATAATCAATTATCACACATTGATAATCGACTATCTAACCCTTCAGAACACATTGCCTTGATAATCGATTATCACACATTGATTCCTTATTTCTCATGTCATTTGTTCCCATTTTAGCTTGGTGTCAAAAGTCCTTCATGGCTGATCTCTTTTGGATTAAAAGACCAATAACCCTTGTCCTTTTTAGGTAGAAATTTCGTGGCTTTATGAAGATAACAAAGGGAAATCAAACTTTTGACATTTGTGATGAAAATGCCAAAATAACACTATTCATTCAATGACTTTTGTTTCTCATTTTTGTTCCTTTGTATCAAAAGTGATTATCCTTTTGTTTTATAGAAGAACAGACTTTATTCTTTGTTGATATTCAGGGAATAATTTCAGCCTTGTACTTTCCTAAACATCCAAAATATTTCCTTTTCAAAATAAAGTTTTTCCTACTCTTATTTTAGCCATGGCCAAAAATAAGAGTGTGTAAACCAAAACCTTTTTGTTTGTTGTTATTTTCCTTCTTTTAAGCCTTTTAATAAATCAGTGAAACCCTCTCTTCCTTCCTTTCATTCCCTGCCCAAATAAACCTCACAATCCCAACACAACACCCACAAAGAGCCAACACCATGACCCACCTCCAGCCCCTACTTCCTGCCCATGTTTTCCCTCACAATAACCCAAAGCCATAACTCCAAAATACCCACAAATAATACCCACCCCTGTCCCCTTTTTAATGACCAAAAACAACCCTCCATTCTTACCCAAATAATACCCACAAAACCTAGGAAAACAACCACTACAATCCTAAAACCCAAAACCCCACAATCCCCAGCCCCATCCCTGATTTTATTCCACTAAGGAGACAGGAATGAGTGGCCAATACCCCATGCCTTGGAAGAGATAGTTGCAAGGAAGCTTCCCTAAGCTTACATTCAATGTATTGTGAATTATCTCCCCCTTCCCCTGCCTATATAACTCAGGCCTAATGGCCATTGTAATACAATCTTTTGAATATTAAAACCTTTTACTCTTTGAGTATTATTAAAATAGTGTGATGCTATTTTAGCCAAATTCCTAATTCTATATCTTAAGAGTGGTTATCTTAAGTGTGAGTTTTAGGTTCTAGATATTTGATTAAGTGTGTCATATCTTAATTAAATTCTAGATTCCAACCCCAAGTTAGGATAAGAGTTTGTAATATCTCTTAAACACCAACTTGGTTTATCCACCCCTGATTTTCTTCCATTTCTTATCTCCCCATTTCTCCTCTTAATCTTACCCTTTTCTTCCATTAAAAACACCCAAAAGAACTCCTTCATCATCTCCATACTTTTCCAGTCATTCCCCCACACAAAACATCCCCCTTCCTGCCCAAAATTCTGCCAAATAATCGATTAACCTTAGTGACAATCGATTATCAGTCACCGTTGAAACACCTGCAGCCTTCAACAATTGATTGTCCCCTTTTGACAATCGATTGTCTGTACTCATTTGAAACATCCACCGGGATCAATAATCGATTATCCTTTTCAGATAATCGACTATCCCTCTTCCCCAGAAATCTGCAGCTCTCTATAATCGATTAGCACCATACCGATAATCGACTGTCAATCGCTCCTGAAAAATCCAAGAAGCTGCACCATCTGACAATCGATTATCTAAGATAGACAATCGATTATCCTCTTATCCTTAAAACAAAAGGCTTTCTTTCTTGAGTTTGAACTTAATACCGTCAAACCCGGAGGTGAGATATAACACTAATTGCCTTGATAATCGATTATCACACATTGATAATCGACTATCTAACCCTTCAGAACACTCCTGGAATAACCAGCGAAGCCCAATAATCGATTATCAACTTTGATAGTCGACTGTCTGGCCCCTCTGAATTCTCGTCGTCTAGGCCATACAACCAAATAATCGATTATCACACTTGTGTCAATCGACTATCCAGCATCCCTGAAGTTCCTTTGTTTTGCAGTATCACTACATAATCGATTGTCAAACCCCATAATCGATTATTGAGTGTCCCAGAACTCTCAATCTAAAGCTGCATCACCCCTTAATTCCTTCTCAAAATAACAACTCGTTTAGACCCCCGGTTCGGGTATAACATCTGGTATCAAAGCTTTGTGTTGAACATCCCTAAGGGATCATCTTTACACGCCTCCCTCATCTCTTTTGTTACTGTCAACCGTACACTCTCCAAGCCATATATCCACCATGTCAAGCTCTTCTCAAAACATGTTTCAAGGTGAATTAGTTGCTGCTCAGAAGAAACTAAAGATGGAAGTTGAACTTATGATGAAATAGATCAAGGAGCTCACTAATTCAGTGGAGATTCCTGCGTTTGAAGGAAGAAACGACCCGGAGAAGTTCTCAAAGTGGTTAGCAAATGTTGAATACGTCTTTATACTCAAAGACGTACCCGAAGACAAGAGGGTCAAGCTAGTGGTGGCAAAGTTTCAAAGACATGCCTCTACTTAGTGGGCTAGCGTTGCTTCAAAACGAAAGCTCCAAGGAAAGGCGAAGGTGAGAACTTGGGAAAGTTAAGAAAACTCTTAATTAAGAGATTTTCTTCCAAAGATCATCTCCACCAGGTACTTGAAAATACTCTCCCTTTTTCACCCCATACTCTTTCTAAAGTCCTACCACCTTCCCCACAACAAAAGTCCCTCCATAATGCCCTCTCTCCCACAACCTTAACCTCCTCTAAATCCTGATCTTCGCAGAATTCCTACGCTACCCAAATCATTCCCGAAGCCACCACCATCTTCAACACTCAAACTCCCTCTAAAGTTCCCTCTTTACCTTGCATCCATGCTGTCCAAGACATCTCTCACCCAACTCCCTCACACCTACCCAAAATTCCTACTCAAACATCCTTTTTACCTTCCTTAGCCACTGCCCAAACTAACCCAACACCCCTTACCACAACCCTGCCCCAAAATACCTCAAAACCCATTTACATTTCATCCCTGGCCACTGTCCAAACAAGCCCCAAAACCCTCTTCATATGCCTACCTCCAAACTTGCCTACAACCATGCCTATAATTCCCCCTCAAACGGCCGTAACCATTCCCACACCTACCCCTACACCCCCACTTGAAAAACCAACTGAAACCATCCCTTTACCCTCCCAAAACACTGTCCAAAGCACCCTCAAAGCCTCTCCCATCCCCACAGTTCAGAACCCTGTAAAAACCATAGGCCCTCCACCAAAAGCCATGGACATACCCCCACAAAAAATCTGCCCAGCTATTCCCAAGAATTCCCATTGCTTCCATCATATTGGTCATTATGCTATTCAATGTCCAAATAAGAATCTTAAGTCCTTGGTTGAAGAAGAAGAAAAATCAGAATCTTTGGGACTAAAGGTGTTATACCCGAACCGGAGGTCTTAACGAGTTGTTATTTTGAGGAGGAATCAAAGAATGATTCAGCTTTGAGTTCAGGGTTCTGAAGCAGGAGATAATCAATTATGGCTAGGTGATAATCGATTGTGAATTTGTGTGGCTGAAACCCAGAAACTTCAGAGTAAGCAGATAGTCGATTATCAGTATATGATAATCGATTATAGGAGCTCGCAGTTTATTCCAACGGAATTCAGTAGGGGACGACAGTCGACTATCAAATGTTGATAATCGATTATTGGACTTTGCAGCAGACGCCAAGAAAGTCCTGAAGGGTGAGATAGTCGATTATCTTAATTGATAATCGATTATCAAGGCAATCAGGATCAGGAAACCAGGGCGGGTAATAGTGGTGCTAGTGTGGGAATGGCTGGGGTTTGTGGAGATGATGAGGGAGTTCTTTTGGGTATTTTAATTGGAAGAAAAGAGTAAGATTAAGAGGAGAAATGGAGAGATATGGAATGGAAGAAATGAGTGATGGATAAACCAAGTTGGTGTTTAAGAGATATTATACACTCTTATCCTCACTTGGGGTTTGAATCTAGAATTTAATTAAGATATGACACACTTAATCAAATATCTAGAACCTAAAACTCACACTTAAGATAACTACTCTTAAGATATAGAATTAGGAATTTGGCTAAAATAGCATCACACTATTTTATAAATACTCAAAGAGTAAAAGGAGTTTTTAATATTCAAAGTTATGTTTACAATGGCAATAGGGCCTGATTATATAGGGAGAGGGGAAGGGGGAAATACAAAATACATTGAATGTAGACATGAGGAAGCTTCCTAGCAACATCCTCTCTCAAAGCATGGGGCATTCTTCATTCAAACCTGTCTCCTTAGTGGGATAAAATTCAGGGATGTGGCTGGTGTTGTGGGGGTTTGTGTTTTGGTTCCTTGGTTCCTTGTGGTTGTTTCCTGTGGCTATTATTTAGGTAAAAATGGGGGTTGTTTTTGGCTAATAAAAGGGGGCAGGGATGGGGGATATAATGTGTGGTTTTGGACTTATGGGTTTGGGTTATTTGTGAGGGAATATGGGCAGGAATGAGTGGCTAGTGGTGGGTCAGGGTTTTGGCTCTTTGTGGGTGTTTATGTTGGGATTGTGTAGTGTATTTTGTCCAGGGGTGAATGGAATAGATTGTGGGTTTTATTTGTTGAATAAAAGGCTTAAAAGAAGGAAAATAACAACAACAAAAGGTTTTATTTTATACAACCTTATTTTCGGCCAAGGGCTAAAATAAGTGTAGGAAAACTTTATTTTGAAAGGAATTAAATGGAAAGGAGTTTTGGATGTTTAGGGTGGGGTTTGGCGGAGTGGGAGTTGGTTGGCAGAACCCTTAGGTCCGAAGTTATTTTTGGCCTCTCGGGTTGAAGGACTTTGAATTCTTACTAAAATGGATCATAATGTTTGAACGTAAGTCCTTCGGTTTTTATGATGGTGTGGGACATGGGGGAGGGTATGATAGGGCCAGGCCCGGATATAACAAAAGGAAGCACAAGAAGATGTGAAATCACAAGGCCAATGTGAAGATGAACTCGTGGTCAGTCATAGGCCATTGAGTAGTCTGGCCCACTCTCTTACTCATTTAACTCCCCAAAAGTGTTATGAGAAGACGCAAAGTGGAGTCATGAGCCAAAATGCACGAGCCTTGCCCCGAAGGTTATCTTCACTAACGGTACCTCGTATCAAGTTTGTTAAGTTTTTGCAGGTTCCAAGTAAGGAAGGAATACAAGAAACATCCGAGTTTTATTATAAGACTCGTGAAAAGCTTGAGAAGAGAAGTGAGTTGAAAAGTCCCACCCACTTTCAACCCGGCGACCTAGTGTGGGTCCTGACAATTGCAGTTTTTCGGGTAGTAAACTTCCCAGTAAAGGGTTAGTTTTCTCTTCGAGTGTCGTGTCTCTCAAGGAGTGGACGAAGGGAATCAGTTTAATTACTCTAACTAGGCGAAGGTTAGGATTGGTTTATGAAAGTCTTCTCGAAATGATTATAAAAAGAGCAGAGTAAAAATAATATATTAAGTTTACACAGTATAAGTGTAGATCTGGACCTAGGGCCAGGACATCATTTGGATCTATTCTATCATATTAAATTAACAATTGGAATAATAATATTTCTATTACTACTCATCCATTTCTATATTTGTACTTAATCCGTTGTACTTGAATATCATAGCCTTTTGGCATACAATATTTCCTCAATAAATAGTCAATTAAATCTTCCGGTATTAATTAACTAATTAAGGCAAGAGGAATTGACTAACCATTCCAATATTAATTTAACATCAAATAAACAACCAAACTAGTCCGGACCTAGAGATCCGGACCCTAACTCATACTACGCAAACATAAATTAAAACATCATTTTATTAAATAAAGAAAACTTACAACTTCCATAAAAGCGGAACAGAATAGATCGGGAGTAGAATTCCTCCAAAGATTACTCTAAAACTACTATAATAATAAACTAGTATTTGGAATTGTAATAATAAGCTCAAATCCCGAGAGAGGGGATGAAAGTGATGTGTTGAATGGGGAGAATCGTGCTGTATTTATAGGACAGAGGCCGAGGCGTCCAAGTCAAAGCGTCCGGATCCAAAGCGTCCAAGGTTGGACGCCTTACGCGGCCCGTCCATCCGCTGCTTGCCACGTGTCTTCCTTGATCTACAATCCAGCCAAGGCGTCCAACTCCAAGCGTCCAACTTGGCCAAGCATCCAAGTTGGACGCCTTGAGGCCTTGGTCCGTTGGGCTTCGCGGCTGTTACGAGATCTTGGCCCAATTTCACTGATTTTCGGCCCGAACGTCGATTTTATCTTCCTGGAAGCTCGTTCAAGCCCGAATCTTGATCCCTTGATGATTTATTCCCTTTTTCTCAAGTATTTGAACATAAAATGGATGATTTATGATAATTTCATGTGGAATCCCTTTTCATGACTCTTAGAACGAAAATGAGAGTTTTATTCATTGAAAACACATTTTATGAGATGATTAAATACTATTTACGTGCAATAACGTTTAGAATATGATGTAAATGATAAGAACGAAACGGACTTATCAGGTCCATATTCAAAGAGAGCGTTTTTATGAGAAACACAAGTCAAGGCGGGAATTCCGAGACGATGGCCCATTCGAAGTGCTAGCCTGAGTCAACGACAATTCCTACATGGTTGACCTTGCAAGAGATCAAAGAGTTGCTGCCACATTTAGAAAAAGGGACCTTAGTCCATATGACGGTCTTGATTATCCGTTGAGTTTGAGGGCAAACTCTTTTGAAGACCGGGAGGATGTTATATCTGGGCCCGACCCTATCCTACCCTCCCCCATGTCCCACACTCCCATGGGAACCAAAGGACTTAGGTTCACACATTATGATCCATTTTAGTAAGAATTCAAAGTCCTTTACCCGGAAGGCCAAATAACTTTCGTTTTTGACCTCGGGGTTCCGCTGGCCAATCCTCATTCCGTCCAACCCAACCCCAAATATCCAAAAGTATTTTATTTCTTTTGATATCCAAAATAAAGTTTTTCCTACTCTTTTATTAGCCTAAGGCCGAAAATATGAGTGTGTAAAATAAAACCTTTTGTTTGTTGTTATTTTCATTCTTTTAAGCCTTTTAATAAACAAATAAAACCTTCTCTCCCTTCCTCTAAATCCCTGGCCAAATATCCCTCACAATCCCAACACAACATCAACAAAGAGCCAAAAACCATGACCCACCACCAGCCATATTTCCTGCCCATGTTCCCTTGCAAATAACCCAAACCTATCGCTTCTTCTCCACCAAGCACAGAAGTTTAAGGATAACTGTAGGTCGGTGGCTACCTAAGGAAACTCCAATTCGATCCGTCCCCCGGCTGGGAGGCATCTACCTCATCCCGATCACAAGGAGAGATGAAATTGTTTACTTCGCCAACTGAACCTCAACCTAAAGTAGCTCTAAGAAGAAGTCGGGGGGCCTCTAAGGTAAGCTGCGTGTGAGGAAAGATTCTAAGTGCCAAAGAAAAAAATAGTGAGTCTACTAGACTTGGGTTCAGGTAGAATTCCTCCGCTGGGGAAGGAACGAAAAATTTACCCGCCCATACGTCAACAGCACTCTCAAACCACTCACTTTTTTCTTTCATTTCGCGCAAACTCTGCAGAATATAATTTAAAGTTTATAGACCTACGTCCCTTTGGTCGTACCTCTTTCAAATGAGTTCAACGAATTCTCTAGGTACGAAGTCCCTCGACCAACGGGAGAGGAGTACCACTGGACTATCCCACTAGTGATCCTAATTCAACGAATACATAATCAAAGTATCCCGATCCTGTAGGAGTGGCAGTCGTAGTTCCGATCTTGGCATTACCAAAGATGTGGTTTCAGTATCCAAGCGAATCAGAACGCGTTCGCTATAAAGTCCAAAACCACACATTATATCCCCCATCCCTGCCCCCTTTTATTAGCCAAAAACAACCCCCATTTTTATCTAAATAATAGCCACAAAAAAACCAGGAAACAACCACAAGGAACCAAAACACAAACCCCCACAACACCAGCCCCATCCCTGAATTTTATCCCACTAAGGAGACAGGTTTGAATGAAGAATGCCCCATGCTTTGAGAGAGGATGTTGCTAGGAAGCTTCCTCATGTTCACATTCATTGTATTGAGTATTTTCCCCTTCCCCTCTCCCTATATAATCAGGCCTTATGGCCATTGTAAAATCAATCTTTTGAATATTAAAACATTTTACTCTTTGAGTATTTATAAAATAGTGTGATGCTATTTTAGCTAAATTCCTAATTCTATATCTTAAGAGTGGTTATCTTAAATGTGAGTATTAGGTTCTAGATGTTTGATTAAGTGTGTCATATCTTAATTAAATTCTAGATTCAAACCCCAAGTTAGGATAAGAGTGTGTAATATCTCTTAAACACCAACTTGGTTTATCCATCACTACTTTCTATCCATTTCTCTTCCCACCATTTCTATCCTTAATCTCCTTTCTTCCCTTATATTAAAAATACCAAAAGAACTCCATCATTCCCATATTAATCCTAGCCATTCCCCACACAAACACCACTATTGTCCGCCCAGATTTTGGATCTTGATTGCCTTGATAATCGATTATCAAACATTGATAATCGACTATCTAACCCTTCAGAACACTCATAGAATAACCAGCGAAGCCCAATAATCGATTATCAACTTTGATAGTCGACTGTCTGGCCCCTCTGAATTCTCGTCGTCTAGGCCATACAACCAAATAATCGATTATCACACTTGTGTCAATCGACTATCCAGCATCCCTGAAGTTCCTTTGTTTTGCAGTATCACTACATAATCGATTGTCAAACCCCATAATCGATTATTGAGTGTCCCAGAACTCTCAATCTAAAGCTGCATCACCCCTTAATTCCTTCTCAAAATAACGACTCGTTTAGACCCCCGGTTCGGGTATAACATCTGGTATCAAAGCTTTGTGTTGAACATCCCTAAGGGATCATCTTTACACGCCTCCCTCATCTCTTTTGTTACTGTCAACCGTACACTCTCCAAGCCATATATCCACCATGTCAAGCTCTTCTCAAAACATGTTTCAAGGTGAATTAGTTGCTGCTCAGAAGAAACTAAAGATGGAAGTTGAACTTATGATGAAATAGATCAAGGAGCTCACTAATTCAGTGGAGATTCCCGCGTTTGAAGGAAGAAACGACCCGGAGAAGTTCTCAAAGTGGTTAGCAAATGTTGAATACGTCTTTATACTCAAAGACGTACCCGAAGACAAGAGGGTCAAGCTAGTGGTGGCAAAGTTTCAAAGACATGCCTCTACTTAGTGGGCTAGCGTTGCTTCAAAACGAAAGCTCCAAGGAAAGGCGAAGGTGAGAACTTGGGAAAGTTAAGAAAACTCTTAATTAAGAGATTTTCTTCCATGATGGAAGGGGAAACATTGGAAACATTTATTTGGCTAAATGGAAGACTTTAGAGGGTAAAAACAACAAACTAAGGTTTTATTTGTCTTCTTTGGATCCTAATTTCGGCCAAGGCTTTAATATAGATGGGGAAGACTTTATTTTGGTCTAAAAGAAAAGATGAAATACTTTTGGATATTTTGGGAGAGGTTGGGTTTAGGTGGAGCCATCCAGGGGTATAACATACTCCCCTTCTTCAAAGAAAGTTTGTCCTCAAACTTTTGCACCACCGTGGAAGAATTGGAGGTCATAAAAGAATTCCCGGATCAAATGGGAAACTAAACGAACCACCAATGATGAAATTCTTTCCAGATTTAGTTTGCACCCTTTTGTGTAATTTCCAGAACACGAGGACTTCCTTGAAAAGAACCTGCTTCACACATTCCTCAATGATGAGATAAGGTTGCTTCTCATCGAACAACATATAATACTCCAGGGAATTGCTTTCTGAGTATTTCACTAGGCTCCGTTCTTCTTCTTCCATACCTATTTCAAAATGATCAAAAACAAAAGAAGTGTCATAATCATCAGCGTTCGAAACGATGATGTGTTTAGGCAACTCCGGTGCCTCTGAAATAGATTCCTCTATGATGACTTCTTCTTTATCTTCAACTTGAAAGTCAAAGACATCTTTCCCATTCACGTCAACAGGGCTCTTTTTTTTCCTCATCACAAGTTGGTTCTTCAGGTAAAACTTCTTCACGTGAAGCTTCTTCATTAATCTTAGCTCATTCTTCATATGGTACGGCATGTTCATTTGGGCATATCCAGTAGATATGACCATAGCCACAACACTTGTAGCACCGTTGAGTTGGCCCTTGCAAGATAGCTTCATTGGCGTAGATGATCGCCAGATTTTTGAGGTATCTTTGGACATCCATATCTCAACGACCAGAGATCAGAATGATGTAATTCCAACTCTCGGAGTTAGATATTGAAATCCTTAAAGACATCAAAAATTTAAAAGCATTGAAAATCATTTGGTGCTTCGTTGGAGGTCAAATGAGTAAGGTAGCCAGACTGTTGGTAGAATCGCGTCTTTAACTTCGAATGGACGTATCTCCCAAACCGTAAGTCGGAATTGAGTGAAATTAGCGGCCAGACGTAGATAAAAGATCAAACTCCCAAACTGGAAAGTTTTACCTTAAAATCAATTGTGTACCTTCCTCCGTGATCAAATCTTTGGAGCTGAAAGTTTCTGGAAATTTTTCAGAAACTTTGCTAGTGTAGCGTTTGCGTCGCCGGTCCTCCCGGTAGTTGTCGAGACTTAAGAAAGTCGTCAAAGCAGAGCTCCGATACCAAATGTTAGGTGGAGAACCAGGGGTGATGTACCCCGGGATGCTCCTACAAGCACGGAGGTTACACCACAAACCATAAAACAAATCAAAGGGTTAATATCTAAGTGTTATGATCCTTTTTGGGCTGAACTGATTAACCTTTCGTACCCTAAAACCCAAACCATAACCCTGCTCCTCCAAAGCTCTTCTTGATATCAAGCCTTTCCATATCCTTTCCAAATATCCAAAGTCTTTTATTTCCATTCAATAAACAAAATAAAGTCCTTTCTCTTCTTTTTAACCTTGAACGAGAATGAGGTCAGAAGGACAAGCCTTGTGTATTATTTCTACTTCTGCTGTTCCTTTTAATTAAAATAAAACCTCCCTTTCACTTCCCCACTTCAAACCCACGAATTTCCCAACTCTTTTACCCAAAAATCAGGCCACATTATGTTCCACAAAACAAAAACAAAATCAGGAAAAAGTTTTCCTTGATTGAATAGTGCTGAGTTTGTCCTGTTGTTCAAAACCCAATCCCATTCATATCCTTCAGCATATGGCCGAATTTCCCACTCCAAATATCCATAAACACAACTCCATTTACCAAGGATAAAGATAAAAACATCAAGGAACCAAAATCAGTGATTGAATAGTGCAAACTTTGTCACATTATCCTTAATTGTCAAAGTTACAATTTTCCTTGATTTCCTTCTCACATGGAAGGAATTAATGAACCATGCTAAGCCAAAATCCCAGCCTTTTAATCTCCTTTTCCTGGTCAATGAGTGCTGCCCACTAAGAATAATAACACATGGATATTAATCACATGATTTGTAAGAAAGTGAAGTGTAATTTCCCTTATTTTTGCATTATATATTTCGGCCATGAGGCCTTGTAAAAATCATCTCATTTTCATTATCAATATTACTCTTGAAGTAATCCCTGAATTGGTGTGAAGCTAGTTCAATCCATTTCCTAATGAAATATCTCTAAAGTTGGCTACTTTTGAGTGTGTGTTAGGAGTCTATTTAATACTTTAATAGTGATTATTATAGTATAAAATAGATAATAGCCCCAAATATATATAAAGAGTGTGTTTATCTCTTACATATTATTTGGTTTATCCTTTATACAAAAACCACAAAACATTTCCCTTCTTTTCTTCTATTTCTGATCCTGAACCCATAAATAATCGATTATCATTTCTTGATAATCGACTATTGAAGCCTTCTGATTCCTTTTCAAAAATCTGCAACATCACACAATCGATTATCTTGTAGTGTCAATCGACTAACTGGTTCCTCTGAACGTTTCCAGTTGAGCTACACCCTAATAATCGATTATCATTGTTTGATAATCGACTATTGAAGCCTTCTGATTCTTCTTCAAAATCTGCAACATCACACAATCGATTGTCTTGTAGTGTCAATCGATTATCTGGTTCCTCTGAACAATTCCAGTTGAGCTAATCCCTATTAATCGATTTATCAATTGTGTTAATCGATTATTCCTTAGCTCTGAACCTTGAAGTGAATCTGTTCCTGTTTATCTATCCTAAGTTTGGGTACAACAGTAAGGGAGTGAGGGTAATTTTCTTCTTATTCATAAGGAATGAATAAGTGTTCAAGTAGCCATCATGCTGCACTTTATTGTCGAACAACCAAGGACGTCCTAAAAGGACGTGGCATGCATCCATGGGAATGATATCGCACCAAATGTCATTCTTGTAAGTCTTACCGATGCTCAGTGAGATCAAGCACCTCGTGTCAACACGTAAGCCCTTGCCTTGGTTTAGCCATTGAATAGTATAAGGCTTGGGATGAGGGGATACCTTCAAATGTAGCTTTTCCACCACTGTTTTGGAGGCTACGTTAGAGCAGCTCCCGCTATCAATGATTAACGAACACACCTTCTTCTGAATGGTACAACGGGTATGAAAGATGTTCTCCCGTTGTAGTTGCTCCTCGGGGCATGGTATGGCACTTAAGGTCCTTCGGATGACCAAAAGTTCACCATCGTCGGGGCCAACACATTCTTCTTCCTCCTCCTCGGCTACTTCTTCATCCCATACGGGATTGTACTCCTCATCATCATACTCAACCAAGGCCATTATTTTCTTGTTTGGGCACTCATTGGCGTAGTGACCAGTTCCTTGGCATCGGTAACAAACGGGGACTCTTTTGTTGGTTGTAGGGACTGTTTTAGGTGGGGGAGGAGTAGGATTTGGCTTAGATGGTGTTTGGGGTTTGGAGGTTTGGCCGTGGGCAGTAGGGGTGAGTTTTGATGGGGTATATGTGGGACGTGAGTAAGGGGGGGGGGGGGGTTTCTTGAGAGAATGGTTTTGGATTTCTTCATTTGAGCCTCAACTTTGAGAGCCAACTTAGTGAGCTCTTCAAATGTAGTGTAGCCTTGCAGCTCCACCGTATTGGCTATTTGGAGATTTAGGCCAAAAAGGTACCTTACAAAGGTTTGCTCTTCGTTTTCTTGCAAGTCACACCTTAGTAGGAGTTCCTCGAACTCCCGGGTGTAGTCTTCCACTGATTTCGTACCTTGCCTAAGCGTTTGAAGCTTAGCAAAGTTCTCTCAGGAATATTCAGTGGGTAGGAACTTCTTCTTCAAGAGACTCCTCATCTTTTGCCATGAGTCAACGAGAGGCTTCTCACTTCGATTCCGTTTGGTGCAGGTGTTCGTCCACCAAGTGGAGGCGTACTTGCGGAATTTTAAGGCCACAATCTTGACCTTCTTGTCGTCGGAGACTTCTTTGAAATCAAAGACTCGTTCCACTGTCTCTAACCACTCAAGAAATTCATCCGGGTCATTCTTCCCTTCAAAGATTGGAATATCAACTTTGAAATCAGAATGGGACTTTTCATGAGCCCTTGCTCTCATGGTGTTACTAGAGCTAGCTTCCTCTTCATCTTCACTATCTTGCAACATGGACATCTTTTGCTTTGTGAGCTTAGCCACTTCTTTGGCCAGGTATTCCACCTGAGCTTGCAAGGCAGCGTTTGCGGCTACGAGTTCTTCATGAGACATGCTTCGGGATCGGTTTGACATGGTTGGTAGAAAAAGGGATGAAGTGGGAGTAGGGATTGAATGTGGTCAGGCCGAATTTAGGGAGGGAGTTGGGGAAGTGTGTATGGTCCTTGAGAGATGAGTAACAACCAGCTTTGATACCAAATGATGTACCTAAGCTTAAGAAAAGCTATGGATGAATAAGGGCAGATTAAAGATGGG